>SOPF01019449.1:0-39576 GCA_012979155.1 Hypericum perforatum
TTACTTTTTTTTTCGAAATTAAAATATAGATCAGGTTAATTTTTCCAAATCAAGGAGAAATAAATTTTCAAAAATAAAAGCTCGAGGAGAAACAGAAATTACCTTGCATGTTCAAGGTCTGGTGGACTACCCATTGGGCCGGGTCCAATGGGCGTGACCTTGAGAAGGAGACCCAAATGGTCATCCTTGACAAGTCCGACACAGGTCGATCTTATGTCCTGTTGTTGCCTCTCATTGAAGGCTCGTTCCGAGCCTCGCTCCAGCCCGACCCCGATGACCACGTGGATGCCTGCGTGGAAAGCGGGTCCACCAAGGTCACTGGATCCACGTTCCGAAGCGTGGTCTACATGCATGTCGGCGACAATCTCATTCGCATTGGTCAAGGACGCCATGAAGGTGGTTCGGGTCCATTTGGGTACGTTCAAGCTATTGGACGAGAAAAGCCCACCAGGGATTGTTGACAAGTTTGGCTGGTGCACTTGGGATGCATTTTACCTCACCGTACACCCTCAGAGTATATGGGAAGGCGTCAAGGGCCTCGTCCTGATCGACGACGGTTGGCAGTCAATCAGCCACGACGAGGACCCGATCACCACGGAAGGCATGAACCAGACCGCAGCAGGCGAGCAAATGCCATGCAGGCTTTTGAAGTTCCAAGAGAACTACAAGTTCAGGGACTACGTAAGTCCAACGGGCCTGGCTAATGGGTCCAATGAGAAGGGCATGGGGGCCTTTATTAAGGACCTAAAGTCTGAATTTGGGACAGTAGACTATGTGTACGTGTGGCACGCACTGTGTGGGTACTGGGGTGGGCTCCGGCCCAACGTTCCCGGCCTACCGGAAGCCAAGATCATCAGGCCGAAACTGCCCCCTGGGCTTGAGACCACGATGGAGGATCTCGCCGTGGACAAGATCGTCAACAACGGCGTCGGATTGGTGCCTCCGGAGAAAGTTGACCAGATGTACGAGGGGATTCACTCGCACTTGGAGAAAGTTGGAATATCGATGGAGTCAAAGTGGACGTAAGTTTACACATTTTTCTTTCATCTAATTTTTCGTATTTCACTATTTTGAGTCGAACAATATCAAAAATTTAATGGTGTATTTTATGTGTTACTTTTTTTAGTTGCTAGAAATGGTGTGCGAAAATTATGGTGGAAGATTGACCTCGCAAAGGCTTACTACAAGGCACTAACGGCCTCTGTAAGGAAGCATTTCAAAGGAAATGGAGTAATTGCAAGTATGGAGCACTGCAACGATTTTATGTTCCTTGGGCATATCTCTTGGTCGTGTCGGTACGTTTCTATAACCTTTGTTTAATATATTTTACATTAGCTTAGTTTGAGACTTAATTAGATGATTTATTCAGATAGGGAAGTACCATAGCGAAGGGGATGATTTGTATTTATTGTTTTTCCATAACTGCACTTTGTAGATGCCGGATGGCTTATTATCAATGAATGAAGTTTCTTATTCTCAAAAAAAAAAAAAGATGATTTATTCAGCAACTTGATCTCAATCAATATCTTATTAAAATAATCCTGTAAAATACACCATAATATTGAAGAGTCCAGAATTGATTATTAGTTTCCTTGTTTCTGGTCAATCCAGCGTAAATGCAAGATTATTAACATAAGGAGGAGAGAGAAAACATATTTTCCATGTTAAATGTACTATAAGTATATTGCCAGGAAAAACCCTTTTTTTTTTTTGTATGTCCCCAATAATATACCTCATGGCCACCGGAAATATTATTGGCCTCTTACTTGTAATTTCAAGGTGATGTAGAATTTTCTTGTATCAAAGTAACATTTTGGTAACATTGGCCTTTTGTACCTGGACCTTGGTTAGCATCTTGTTCTTGCTCACGTTGCTGTGAGTTGTTTTCCTTCATTGATACCCATCTAATGTTTACTGGTTGCGGTTATCCAGTGCTAGTCTCTGAAAACCAAGCCTTTAGACAGACATTCATTTGATAAAAAGGAGCTTACCGACTGATCTGTGAATCATTGTTTTGGTACATCTCTGCCGACCCTCATCACGGGTTGCGTTAATGTCTTTTGATTGGTAACTGGTGTTGCTAAGTTCATTAGGGTTCTTTCTTGCACCACGCTAATCGTTAAAGTCAAGAAACTAAGACTGCCATTTGGATGTAGCCTCCTGGTTCAGTAGGGACAAGATTGAAGTTCTTGGAAACTTTTGTCTCGCTTCTCACGACGGTGCCCGACAATTCTGAATTGCCTGTCAATGAGGTTCTTGTAATAGTTCAGTTTGTATTCTAATTTTGTCAGAGTCGTCCCTGTTTAATATCTATTATACCAAAAAAAATCAAATCCATATCTATTTGTCTTTTGATCTATTACATAGGCGGGAAGGAGACACGTGTTCAACATATCATGGCTGGTTGGTAGCCATCCTTTCCTAGAGTCCGTCATGCTCAGGGCAGATGCAAATAGGACTGTTGGCATTTTCTTGAATTTTTTACGGTCATCTGGCAGTCTCCCTGGTTCATTAACTATTGCAGTTGTGAATTGGTGAGTGCTTTCCATTCATTTTCCACTCTTTATTTTTTTTAATCTACCTTGCCTCTGGTGGGGTATAATGCAAGGTTGGAGTATTCTTTAACGCACACAAGTGTGCTTTTTATGTCTCATTCAGCTCAAAGGTCACAGTCCTCTTCTGTTCCGCCTGTTTGCGTGTCATGTTCTCATCATCTAATCTGCCTTAATTGGCAGTGTTTGTTTACTCTTTCCCTGCTGGAGGTCTTCAATGGGAAATGTGTAGTTCAGTATTGGGTTGCCACCACAGCATGGCACCAATCAATCGGCTATCATAGAAATTTAATATGTTTATTATGGAGAACATTTGTCCTGGAGTGAGTACTAAAATTGTCCTTATTCTGCTGCCTTGAAACTTGAGAGGGAAACTGGAGCTTTCTCAGAGGTACTAGTACAAATTCTGCTGCTTGTTTCTGGCATGATTGCAGCATGCTGATCAGCTATCTTGTGATGATCTAGATATTCAGCTTGCATACTGCTACAAGGAGTTAAAGGCTAGCAAATGTCGAAATTGATTGAATACTTCGGAGCACGATTGGCAGTTATAAGAACAATTAAGTTGTGGATGGTGATCATCACAGATGCCAAGGGAGAATGTAGTTTAGTGTGGAAGTTTCTGCATTGTAAAACGTGTCACATTTGATTACCCTAATGTTGATGTATCTGCATACAGCTGATTTTTTTTTGAACAAACCAAATATATTAATAAGGGAATTAGTCTGGACAATCAGCGGAAAGTAGAAGATCAAGATCGGAAGGGTGACAGGCCACCCAATCCGTCAAAAGGGAATGCATTCTGGCTTGGCGACAAATCCAGTTGGCCACCGAGTTTTGAGTTCTAGGAATAAACCCTATAGAACAGAGAGGAAGGAGACTAAGAGCATGCCTAATTCCTAAAATAAGAAGTTCAACATCCCAATCGATTGTAGCGTTAAGATCGTTAATAAACAAAACAACGATTTTACAATCCGATTCAATGATTGAAATCGTCGTGGCAAAATCCGAAGACACCAAAGAAATGGCCTTCGAAATGGCATAGATCTCCGCTTCAAGAGGGGACTTGGCCGTCAACAAATGAGTCTGACCCTTTAATAAGTGGCCTAGGGGGTCTCGAACAATGATCGCTAAACTCGTCTCTAGACAAGGGTCTATCCACGAGGCGTCCACGTTGAGCTTCACGACACCAACATCGGGTGGCTGCCATGAAGAGGTTGTGTCCACATCAACACTACTTTGTCGATGGATCTGCAAAAATTCATTAGACAGATTAACAGCCAACAAAGCAGAAGAAGATGGTTCGATCTTTTTTCCTTCAAACAACAATTTATTTCTCGCAATCCAAATACACCAACAAGTGTGCATGACAAGAGATAGGCGATCCAAGTTAGGCGGGCCACTAAACAATCTACCGATCTCAATGAACCAATCAGCAATACAACTGAAACTTAGACGATCAACATGTAAAGAGAGAGGGCAAGCCAACCAGGTAGCACACGCATGCGGGCAGCTAAATAAGCAATGCATGACATCTTCAATAACATTTTCACAAAAAGCACAGAAGGCAGAAAGATGGTTAAAGCGTTTGGAAAGGTTAAGAGAAGTTGGAATGGCATCTCTCATAGCCCTCCAAATGAAGTTCTGAATTTTTGGGACCATCAGCAATTTCCACAAACGTTTCCAAAAATCAGTGGGTAAGGAAGATCGACTAGACCCAGCCACCAAGCTGACACGATACTCTCTATCCTGGTTTTTAAGAATCTGATACCCATTTTTAACTGAGTAGACACCATTCTTGGCCATAGTCCAGACCCTTTTATCCGGACAATCAACACCATTAGTACGAATAGCACTGATCGCCTCAATTTCAGAAACAGAAAACAATCTGTTCAAAGTCCCTTCATTCCAGATCCTACTGTTATCATAAAAAAGGTCAGCCACCAAATTAAAATGGTTAGAATCAACAGGAATAGAAGTGATACGAAAATTAGGTAAATTAGGCACCCAGGGGTCATTCCAAATGTTGGTGGAGGACCCGTTACCAATTCTGTAGAGAATCCCGGGTGATAGGACAGAAGCACCAACTCTTAGACTTCTCCAAAGCCAAGAAGGTCTTCTTCCCAAACCAGCAGTGCACAATCTACCCATCGGAAAATAAAGCCCCTTAAGAATTCTAAAGCAAAGGGAAGATTTGTTCGACAATAACCGCCAAGCTTGTTTAGCCAGTAATGCTTTGTTAAAAGTAAGGAAGTCTTTAAAACCCAGGCCACCCTGACACTTAGAATCCGTGAGCTTATTCCAAGCCACCCAATGAATTTTTCGAACATCCGAGTCTCCCGACCACCAGAACTTGGCAATAAGGCTATTAATTTTGGAATAAAATGTTGAGGGTAGGAGAAAACAATGCATAGCATAGGTCGGGATAGCTGAAAGGACAGCCTTAATAAGAGTCTCACGACCCGCATAAGATAACAGTTTGTGTTTCCAGCTTGCAGCTTTATTTCGTATACGCTCATACAGGAAATTTAGGGCTTCAATTTTAGATCTTCCCCAGACCGAAGGAAGCCCAAGATATTTGTCATTAGAGCCCATTATGCTCATACCCAACACATGGGAGATATTGCGAATATTAGACTCACTTTCACTTTTAGAAAAGAATACACAGGACTTAAAGAAATTAATCTCCTGTCCCGAGCACTCCGAAAAAGTGGAAAGGATGCGTTTAAGGTTAATAATGTTATCGATATTTGCCTCAGCAAAAATTAGGTTATCATCAGCAAAGAGTATTTGATTAAGAGTAGGTGTATCGTTGTTAAATTTCAGACCCGAGAATAATCCATTCCTGTTGGCATGGTTCATGACGTGGACAAGAGTGTCTGACACCAGGAGAAATAGAAAAGGAGACAACGGATCTCCTTGTCTAATTCCCCTAGATGACTTGAACCAAGACAAAGGTTGACCATTAAAGAGAATACTGTAGGACGTAGAGGATACACAGCTCATAGTGCAATCAATCCACTTGTCCGGGAACCCAAGTTTAATCATAGTGGACTTCAAAAAATCCCAATTTAACAGATCGTAGGCTTTCTTAAGATCAAGTTTAATGGCCATTGAAAGGTTCTTTCTCCTAGTGGACGTTCGAAGAAAGTGGAAGGCCTCGTGTGCAATCATAATATTATCATGAATGCTTCGATTATGCACAAAAGCACCTTGGCACTCCGAGATGATAGAATCCATCCAGGGTTTCAGGCGATTGGAAAGAACCTTAGAATACACCTTATACGCAAAATTGCACAGAGCAATCGGCCGAAAAGCATGAATGTTTTCCGGGTTACCATTTTTTGGGATAAGGGTGATAAAAGTTCTATTAAGTTTAGGAGGAACCGAGGAAGTATTAAACATGTTACGAACAAGCCTAATGATATCAACCGAGACCAGGTTCCAATATTGTTGATAGAATAGCCCAGGAAAGCCATCCGGCCCAGGAGCCTTCCTACCTCCCATGTCAAAAACAGCAGACTTAATCTCCTCAACACTAATAGGTCGAATAAGCTCCTCAGCCATTTGACTAGACACCAAACGTGGGATACAATCCGTAACATTCACAGAGTCCACATGACACGGGGCCGTATAAAGCTTTTGGAAATGGTCAAGCACCAATTCACCAATGTCTCTTTCATTATCTAGCCATCAACCAGACTCGTTTTTTAATTTAACAATCAAGTTGCGTTTGAGTCTGATAGATGCAGTAGTATGGAAAAAAGACGAATTTCTATCTCCCCATTTTATCCAATTAACACGTGCTCGCTGCGCCCAATAAATTTCCTCCGATTCAAGAAGGGAGTCAAGATTTTTTTTTAACATTAACTTCAAGGGATTTACAACACAAGGCATGATCCTAGCATTGTAACCGCTTAAGTTGCTCCTGAAGTAGACAGATGTTTTTGTGCCTATTATTGTTACGGTTCTTACTCCAAGAGGTAAGGTTTTTTGTACACCAGAAAATCTTCTTTCGAATAATCTCAGGAGGGCTACCCAAGGATGGGAAATTCCAAGAAAGATCAACCGTTTCATGACACCCATCTTCCCTTAACAAGAATTCCTCAAATCTAAACACCCGGTTCAAATTCCGAGGGGGCTTTAATTTTATGATTATAGGGCAATGATCAGATCCCATAATAGCATCGTGGAGGACAATAGCATTGGGGAAGAGGTTATGCCAATCAGAATTAACCAAGGCCCGATCAAGACGTTGGAGGATGTTGGCAGAGCCACTTTGAAGGTTTGACCAAGTATACAAATTCCCTTTGAAACCTAAGTCAATCAGAGCCCTATCATTGATAAAGTTATTTAAAAGGAACAAATACCCTGGATCAGGAAGGTTTCCACCCTTCTTTTCCTCAGCCGAGAAAATAAGATTAAAATCCCCCACACACATCCAGGGATCAACACAAAAACTTCTGGGAAGGGGATGGTTAATCCAAAAGTTTTTTTTCAAAGACGAATCAGGTTCTCCATAGACGAAGGTAGAGAACCAAAATATATCAGAATTGACATCACCACAGCGGGCATCAATAAAATTCTTAGAGGCACCAAGTATCTCAACACTTAAATTATCCTTCCACCAAAGGGAAAGACCACCCGATTTTCCAACGGGATCCACATGGAAACCCGCAGAAAAATGACAATTCCTATGTAATCTATCGACCTTACAAGACAGTTGTTTAGTTTCCATCAGAAAAATCAACGAGGGGTTATGCAGCTTAACAAGGCCTTTAAGTAGACGAACTGTCGAGGATTGACCTAGCCCTCGACAGTTCCAAATTATGCAATTCATTGTTGATCAGGTGATAGCTCGACTATCACCCAGGACTGAACCCCATTAGCACAACCAGAATTTGACTCCATAGGGAGTTAAGCAAAAACCGGGCATACCACACCATCAACAAAACACACATCATTAGGTAACTGAAGGATCTGGACAGAGTAGTTACCTGGAGCTGATTCGGGTAGGTCCTCTTTAAGATCCATAACCTCAGCTTCAGGCAGGGTTATGTTAGAGGAGGAGGCTTGATCATTCCGGATCTGACTCCCTTAACCTTTTCCAGCTTTCTTGAACTTTTTGAAGACCCGACTAGTAGGAGGTTGGGAAGCACCGACTTGAAATTGTGGAATCTCCTGAAACGAGCCACCAAAACCCTGAAGGGGAAGATCTGCTGCCAGGAACTCCGACCACGTCTCGCACGATCTTGACACTTTAGCCTGAGGTCGAATAATTTCATGCCCTTTCCGCTTCCCCAAACCACTAGGATCTGAAGACAGAATGATCGGCTTGATATGCATCCGATTGAGGTAAGCAGGGGGATATTATGAATAATGGATGAGACAGGTGCATAGAGCCTTCTCCCCAAATTTGCTTTAGTCTGGGTGAACTCATGAGACTCTTTCGATCCAAGGGCCTGTAAGGCCCCAGAAACTTTTTCAATGGTATACATGGGCCCCTTCAGTTTTTCCAGCTCCCTAGCATAAGACGTGGGCCCATATTCCTGAATAATTGGCTCATATGAGAAGTCCCTTACATGGGCCTTCCCCCTTTGGCCCACCTCAGCTGACTTAATGGGAATGGGCCCAGAAGGGGAAAAATTGAGCTTTTTGGGTTCTACTGGGCTAATAGTACTAGCCGTTGACATAGAATTAACTCCAAGAGGAGTCCTTTTGTCAGACCCCGCCTCCAAAGTACAAGCAGGGAGTTGAATTTCTTTCCCCAAATAACTCTCTGTCACCAAGGATTTCATTTGATCATGCAAATCCTTGGGTGCCAGAGAAATTACTCGAGCCATCAACTTCCCCAAGTCATCCATCCCATCGTCCTTTTTAGCAGTAGTAGTAACTGGATAAGTGATAGTTGGTTTAGTTAGAATAGGAATTCCAGGTCCAGCCCCAACCTGCTCCCCAGTAAAAGCTACTCCGATCCCTGGGATGAGCACCGAAAGGGAAGGAGTAGTACTACCGGACACCACAGGTTTTGATAGACTCGGTTCACCAACCACCAGCCCATCACCCCCACCCGAACCGAGATCAGCCGAGAGGGAGAGATAGGCACTTGCTGGTTCTTGCCTCTTTTGAGAGAGAGCCAAAGACTCCCCCTTCATCCAACTTCCGAATGGCAACTCAGAGCCCCGAGTACTACGTAACGTGGCGAGTTTAAGGCCATCAACCTTACAGAAGTGATTCAAATGGCCTATAACGCCACAAAAGGTGCACATCTCAGGCAGCCTTTCATATTTAAACAGGATTTGCCACGGGTCCGAAGAGTGTCCAGTAAGTAGGAACCCTGGAAGAAGAGGATCCGATAGGCGCACTTGAACTTTTATCCTCAAGAATCCTCTCCGACCAGGTTTACCAAGGTCTTCATCATCCACAAATAGGAGTTTATGAAACAACGTACCTATCCAGCTTGCCGTTTCCATATTCATGAGGTTTCTGGGCAAGTCATGTATCTGGACAAAGAACTCCGTCGTAGAGAAATCGACAGCTCTCCATGGTATCATGGCTTCCCACCTCTTTAGAACAAGGTGGTGATTAGATACCGACCATGAGACATTCTCTAGGGCATATTCCATTTCATAAGCCAGTTTAAAAGCAAAGGAAAACACATTAGGTTGTATCTCAGCCACCATTAGGTCAGCGGGGTTAACCCCCCATGATTTTGCAACACAAGCCTTAACATAGGCCACCTTGAAAGGCTTTCTGAAAAGCAGCTTGCCTAGTAGAACATGATCAAACGCATCAGCTACCTTAGACCCCATCAAGGGGATGGCAAAGGAGGGCCCTTCTCTAAGGCATTTCAGCTCCTTTCTTACCAAAGAGATAGCCGCCTCAGAGTTTTTTGAAGCCTGGTACTTTTGGTTATCCGGTGTAGAATTTGGGGTTAAGTGGTCTTCTAGCTGGGGGCTAAGAGTTTGTGGGGACGTACTAAGAGTAAGGTTAAGCGGGTCGCCGGGATTTTGGTTTTGGGGCTTAGCCCCTGAGGAAGGGTAAGAGGCTACAGGGCTGGGTGTTTGAGACTCCATCATGGGAGCTTTGGATCCGTTAGCAGAAATGCTTCCAGGCTCCATTGAAGACCGGAGGTTACTGTTGACGGAGGAAGGATCGAGAGAGAGAGGAAGGAGAGAACTCATTTCATACAGCTGATGATGAGGAAATATTTGAAAGTGTATCTATTTTCTGCAGTTGATACACATTTAATTTCCCGATTCATCAAAATTTCTTTTAAGCCAGAAATTTTACTGCTATGCTTCTCTTCGTAATAGTCATCATGTTTTAGGTGCGGTCCAAAGTTCTCTGATTCGTCATAACAAGTTAATTGAAAAAATTGACCTCACATACAAATTGAATTTTAGTGGTGTGATATTCATGTAGATGATTCCTTGATGCATAAATCCATTTGTCTTGGGACGTCTTTAAGTCCGCAGATGGTGAGGGAAGTTAGATTGTCTGTTCGATGGTTCTTGTTCTGTCACAAGGACAATGGCTTTGTACCTGGGATTTCTGGGTTCTAGAAGTTAAAGTTGGCAAGTTCCTCAGTCTCAAAGTCGGATCATTTCTGTAATACTGTGTATGGCCTGGGGAATTTCCTGTGAAATGTCGACTCGTTAAGCTGTGAACGTGTCGAGAAAATCACTTAAATGGAGGAAATTGGTTAGTCTGATTGACAGAGGTTAAGCTGAAATACATGGATGGACCAACGGAGCTCTGCTGACAGGGTTAGATTTTAATAAATCATCCAGTAATACACTCCATGTCAAGAACTCATACAATTTACCTTTCATAAGTACTTGAGAGATGCTGAGAAAGAGGGATAGGTACCAAGTCAAAATTTTGTTACAGAAGTGGGCAAGGCTCTCCTTGGATATTGTGTATTTGATTATGTCTTGAATTGACTGCTTGAACCTTCATAATTTTTTCCGAATATGAGCAGCCGATTAAAGAGATAACATAGTGAATGCGAATGATGGATGATGGAATTGATGCTTGTTCAATATTCTGTCGCATGCTCCCTTGGTCTCTGTCTTTTGTCTTTGTTATTGTTTAAATTATCTTGGTTATATCTTTTCCTGCCTTTTGTACTCTTGAGCTTAAAGCCTGCAAGGTGCTTGGTTAGTGGGAGTCAATAAGAAAGGATAATTCTAGTCGATGTTGCTTGTCTGTCTTTGTTCTCTGACCGAAAAATCTGCTGCTAAGTTGATGTGGTCTGGTTGCTATCAATTTTCCGATCGAATTTTGTCCCTTTATGGAAATTGTCCAGTGGCCGCTTCCAAAAAGCTGTGTGTGTGAACAAGTATGATCCTAGTGTGAACAAGAGAAACTAATTTCGCAAGGTATACGTAAATTAGAAACATAACACGAATACAACACACGAGTATAGAACCTTTATCATGAAACTGTTAATTAATTTCAAACTGACGAATATATTCAATTCTGGTCAACTATGATTCTCCATTTTGTCTATACGGTTAGTTAGAATCGTAATGAGCACGGAATCATGTATTTGGTTGGGCTAATGAATGGTCTACGCGATACGAAGATCTCTAATGCAGTTAAAAGGTATGAAAAGTGATAAATTCTCTTAATAATTTGAGCTTAACTCAGAACCATGATTTAACTGAAAATTATCTAACAGAATACAAAAAATCTAGAAACGAATAAAGAAACTGATATTATCATTTTTACCATTTGTAAGTATCCTGACTACTTTCGAGCAGTAGCTCCAAAATGACATCGTTTTACATATAAGGTGCGGTGCAGTAAAATTCCAAAACCGATACCGCCCCCAATTATTCCCGGGAAAGGGTTCCACAGCATCCAACTACCCAGAAAAAAACATTCAGAACTATCCGTCCATACTTTCGCAAACTCCCTCCCAGGCAAAGATACCTGGTAGTCTCTTCTTGTCCGGAAGGCAACCAGTAAAGAGCTGCATCAGTTGTTAGTTGATCAAACAACATAGACATTCAACACCCAAGGGCAACGAGAGCATCAATCAACTACTTAAAACTAACAAATCGCGTCAAAGCAGTTCACTTTCAGTCAACGTAGTAAAAAAGCAATCGGACAACTAACTAAATGATTCCAAGTTTTAGTGGCTATGATGTTCCATATCATTGTTCATAAAAACGGTCAAATAAATATAAGAAAATGAAAAACAGTTGACGTACATCACTGTCAATCTGAAGCGATTTTTGACATGCTCAAACATTGAAAGCATCCATGATGAGCAAAATCATGCTCAAACACATATATACCTGGATCATTTGGGACAAACTTTGAAAAAAAAAAATCCATTCAAAGAACGAATGAAAAGCAAGTACATTCACAGAAATAAACATTAAAATAGCAACACGCCAACTCGCCATCATCATACTACCAATTCTCAAGCATCACGTAACTAAACGTTACATCATTGTCACCAGGAATGCAACCACTTCTTTATTGTATTCAACAAAACACTATTACACCAACTCAATTCTTGAAGAGAGTGTTGCTTGTTGTCAGGCATAATCCACGCAATTTTAAATTTTAATATGGTTCTCTGGAATGTCACAAAAATCTCGAATGACATGTTGTCCATCACCATACACTCCGAGTTCACCTGTCTTAAGTGAATACACAAGTGGTTGATAGTTGCCCACAAATCTGTTAAAGAATATCATGTCTTCCAAATTTTGTATATCTGTGACCAGGCTAGAGTTACGGCTCAAGAAAACCACTTTATTGTCAAGAGTATTGACTTCTTTCCAGGCCATCGATGCCTCATCCAATTCATAAACTTTAACCCATTCTCCGCGTCTTTCAGAACACACTGACATTAACTTTTCTCCAATTTCGAATAAGTAACTGATGCACAAAGCGTTACAAGGACTCTGTAGATCTGGAAAAAGTGTCATCTTCTCTTTTGTCATATCATAAGTACAAAGATTGCCACGAATCAAAATCCAATAGAATATGCCTCCATGGAAGACCGGATTGCTGTATGGAGTGAATTCAATGCTACAATCTATTGAAATCCTAACTCTTACCCATTTTCTCATCCCTCGACTGATATGGTAGATCACAAGATGTTCTGCTGTATAGATCTCACTTATCGCAATCACACTACATGAAGATAAGGTTGGTAATGATGTGAAGCAGAAGCTACGAGCCATAGCTGATAAATTAGGAAGATTGATTACTTGTGATGTGAGAGGGTTGAGGAAGAATATTTTAACCCCATCACGTATAAACCCATATCTAGTGACGAGTAACCAACCATATTTAGCATCTCGAATAGTTAAATTTTCTGGATTTTCCAGTGTAGACACATTGTGCCTACTTTTATTCATAAGGTGGAATGCTTCAATTGACGAGGATGGCATGTGCAAGAATATTGGACAATTGGGAGTCCATGTGATAATTGATTTCCAACTCTTGCATACTGCAGAAATGCGAGCATAATTTACACATGAGAACTTTTCTGCAATTAAAATTTACACATCGGGTGGCAATTTAGACCAGTCACTAGTGGCAATTCTGGATAACTTCCCTGCAGAACCAGCAAGTGAGGAGCAATCTTTTCCAATGGATAAGACTGTAGATTTATTTATCTGTACATAATGAAATTTTGTATTAATAAGAAAAATTTTCATAAAATAGAAACGAACATTATCAGACCTCTTTACATGTTATAAGCAAGATTACAAGTAAAATGTATAGGTAAATAATAGCAAGACAATTGATACAAACAAACATATCATAAGCACCAAATGGGATAAGAAAGCTGTTTACCTGGAGAGGAGAAATAATGTCCACTTTGCAATCAAGTTTGCACAATGCATTTGGAGACGAGAGCAAAATGCAATGAGGCGGAACTAAATTTCTCTTCACATTTGGACATGGTAATGAAAAAGTCAAGACTTTCTTTTGCAGGTCAAATGAATAAATATAGGGGTTGAAGGGGTTGGCGAAGTAAATTGTGTTTTCTTTGATACCATGGTTTTCAGCAGAGCATATGGCTACTGAACTGGATGGTGACAAAAAGAATGCCCGACCTCCTAAATTCTCAAGAACCACTATTTTCTTCTCGCTGATATCCAACTTGCCAACGGAAAAATCATAGGCATCTCTACGGAGATAAAATTTCCCAATTACGAATAGTTCGCCATCACATTCCACCAAATACTTTTTGGTATGCCGATGATGAAATGCAAGACAAGGTAGTAGTTGTCTTCCCAAGTCTGTGACGGTCAAGAAAGGAGGTTTTGCATCAAGTAACAAAATCTTCCAGAAGCAAGTAACGATATATATTTGACCCTTATAGCAACCGACTGCATGTACGAAATCATTGTGATATACACGGACTTTTACTAACCCAAGCTCCAAGTTCTTTACAGTCCAAGCAACATCTGTAGGCCTGCAGAAGTAACATGTGCTCATCCCTTCTCCAGTTTTAATCAGCATGACAATGCAATTTTGATTCTTGGGATCACAGGAGAGAGTACAAAAATCATAGCTATGTGTTGGCAAGAGAGGTAGTTGAATTGTTTCCATGGAAACAGGATTGAATAGCCACAAACTCCGATGACCAATTTGATTGGACAATATCAACCAACCGTGCAAAGAGCACACTACATCGGTATCAATCATCTCCTTTATACATTTGTAGTAGACTCTTCGTTCGGACAATGAGTAAAAAATATGCTGACGGTTGTGCTCTCCTTGGGAATAATAGATCCATGGGAATTGCGGAGTGCACATCTATTCGAACAAACAAATCAATGTCTGAGTTTGAAGTTGTAAATTGTAAAACTTAGTCCCTTGAAGAAATCTCCTCCTGAACCAATTTACGCAGCAAAATACAAAAAAAGATGGCCTAGAAATATATGTAAATAACATACTTGGACTAACAGTATCCATTTTCTTATTAATTTGGATTGAAATTCGCAAAAATAAAACTTTAAGGATGGTTGGAATCAAATCAATAAGGAAAAAGGAGGTTATTAGTTTAATGACAGTCCAAGTCCAAAACAAAATTAGAGTTGAAAGAAAAAGTTTACCTTCCTTCCGCCTTGAAAATCCAAATCCAGCAGCTCTCAATTTAGTCCTCTCTCTGTTTTACTCAGATATAGAGAGGGAGGGAGCAGGGCGATACATTCATTCATTTTATGTCTGCCGAATGTCTAGGGTTTGTATTTCATGGGCTGATTGATATAAACAAACAAACAGTCACAAGTTACCTGAAGAGCACGGGGAAATAAGGCCCAAGCATATATATGTTATGTGTGCTCCCTCCCTGTTTTGTTTTTGAGAAGAAAGAACTCCTTGTTTTGAAGACAGGATAGTGCAGAGTACTTACCATTTGTACAGTATAATTTCGTAGGGTTGAATGTCGCAATTGTTCCTAAAAGAGAACGTGCACACAAGCCAAAGGATATTCAATTCAGATACTCATCAACTTGTTCACATTATATATCAACAATTCAAAATTATTTGTTATTTACTTAAGTAGATTTTGTTAATATGAATGGTTTATCTTATTTTTAAGCTCTTGATCAAGACATAAAAATTGTATATAATTATAAATTCAATCAAAAATCATAATCTCAATCACATTTCTAAAAAATCATAATCTAAATCATTAAGCTCCGGGAGCGGCTGAGGAGGATCAACGAGGACGTCTCCGGAGGAGAGGACTGCAGGATGAGGCCGGAGGGGTTCGGGGTGACGGTGGAGGACGCGAGGAAACTGATGAGGGTGGCTCACGTGGAGAGGGTCAGAGGGAGGGTGAAAGAGGAAGGGAAGACGGCAGCGTCGTATTGGGAATGAGGCCCTGGCCCATGAGTTGGCCCAGTCTATGGATCAGACCGGACATGTCATCGTTATGGGTCACACCGTCTTCCTCCAGCCCGATCAGGTAGCCTTGATCTCATTTTTCCGTTCGAGCACTGTCGAGTTGGATTTTATATCTTTAACTCGATGTTTGGTTTAAGCAAAACGAAATCCATGCAAAAGTTATTTGGAGAATTATTGAATTAAATTTTCAGTGTTCCCAAGTTTATTTTGAAAAGTGTATTTTATGTATTGCTATGTAATTTATTTGCAGAGTGGATATTTTCGTAAAATATGTTCTCATGAAAATGAAACGTACACAAATGCATCTAACAATCCTGCTAAGTATGAGATTGTAGAAGATTTGGAAACAATTTTTACCGACCTGATATAAATTCATCTTTGTCTATTTCGACTCTCCTAATCAAAATTGGTGAAATCAGTGGTCTGACCATTATTCTTACAAATATTAAAACAGATGGCCAAGTCGATGGAGAGCTTAATATCTCAGTTCATGACTACTCCAACAACCCAAGGAGGGAAAGCTATAGAAATGGAGAAGGAGAAATCCATAATCGATAAAAAGGCCAGGGCCCAAATTAAGAGAGAGCTCTGTTTTGGGTTGGACTTTTTAATGGTCCAAACCCTTTGGTTCATGAGGCTGACTTTCTGGGAGCCGAGCTGGGACGTTATGAAATATGTTCTTAACCATGTACCTTCTAAAATTGTTGCTACCATCACTTATGAAATATGGATAGATTGGAAGTCCAATTTATCCTATTTTAAGCCATAGGGGTGTGTGTCTTATGTCTATTCAACCTCAAGTATTTTCGGTAAATTAGGACCAAGAGGTAGAAAATGTATCCTTATAAGGTATTTTGAATATCTAAAAGATACATGTTCATAAGTGAACTAGACAATGGACAAGTAACATAATTTGAATCATATAATGTCATTTTTTTGGGAATGAATTTTACACTGAGAAAGGTTAGTAAAAACCTTGATCTCTATGAAATAGTTGAGCCAGAACCTTTTGAACCTTTCTTTCGACTGGGAGAATTGTGATAGAAAGTTCTGACTTTCTATCTCAATATGGTCCGGAAGAAAGTCATCTTAGTCCTGAAAGGCTTATAGTTCTCTATTCCAGTGGGAGTATGGAATTTTTTGCCTTGTATTAGTACAGTTCCTGGATACGATAAATATATGAGAGATATTTATTAGAATCAGGAATTTTGTAGGTTTAGTAGAACTAGCATACCGCATTGACGATTTGATATCGAAGGTGAGGCTAATGCATACTTGGTATCACTGAAAAATATTAGTGATCCAAGTGAAGTTCTTCTAACTATTATTCAGGATAAAGATGAACCAGAAATGTGTCTGGTGCTCTGTCATCTCCACGAAAGGTTGAGTAGATTAATGCAATAGAGGAAGAAATATCTTCCATGACCAATAATTAGGTTTAGTATCTAGTTGAACTACCTAAAGGACGTATGATTATTGAGAATAAGTGGATTCTCAAGGTCAAGAGCAATTCAGACAGTAGTGTTGAAAGATACAAAGCTTGTCTAATTGTATAAGGATTCAAGCAACAGGCAGGAATAGACTATAAGAAGACTTTTGCTGCTATTGTTAGATTCTCATCCATTAGGGTCATTTTGGTTATGGTTGCTAACATGAATCTAGAATTACATCATATGGATGTATAGATTGCTTTTCTCTATGGAGAACTGGATGAAGTAATCTATATGATTCAGCCTAAGAGCTACATCTAAAAAGGCTGCAAACAAAAGGTTTGCAAATTGATTTGTTCAATTTATGGCCTTCAGCAATCGTCTAGATAGTGGTATATTTGTTTTCATAATACTATCATGAAAATGATTTTATTGTGATTTACGAAATTCACTGAATATATGTTAAGTAATCAGGTAAGAATTTTGTCATCATCACTTAGTATGTTGATGACATACTCTTGGCTATAAATGACATATGACTACTTGTCGAAATCAAAGCTTGGTTTTCTCTCAACTTTGATGTGATAGACATGGGTGAAACTGATTACATATTCGAAGCTATAATTTCTATGAATTGTTCGAAGAGGACAATGTCTTCTTCATAAGAGACATCTGTTCGTAAAGTAGTAGAACGTTTCAATTGTGATCATAGTAATCCAAAGTATGTCCTATTAGTGAAAGGTCATAATTAGTGCAAGGATTTGTATCCAAATATAGCTAAACAAATAGGGAATATGGAAACGATTCCCTAAGTCAATGCAGTTATTTGCCTGGTGTACACAATATTGTGTATGCAACTTGATATTTGCTATGCCATTGGCATTATAAGTAGATATTAATAGAATTCAGGCAATGCTAACTAGAAAGCTGTCAAGAGAATTTTAAAATATTTGAATACTACTATAGAATACTCATTGTAAGTATTCTGTAACAACCAAGTCGCTATAACTTTTGTGAAAGATTTGTGTTTCCATTACAAGGCTAAGTGTAGAGTTGAAAACTCTAAAGGTTGTGTATGAAACACATATCTTTGCAAGATATTGTTGTAGACCATATAACCAAAGTATTATCTCGAAATGTGTTCGAGAATTATGTGAAGTCATTATGTTTACAACAGTTTTATTAATAAATAAGAAGTTTTGTTTTTGGCAATATGAACATCTTGAGTAACATGTCAGATAGAGAAGTAGCCCACTCATACGGGTGTTTACCTCAGTGGGAGTTAAATGTGTTGATTCCTGATTGAAATGAGGCAGCTGTTGGATATTTTAGATGTGCAATATCCTACGGCGAGAATGTCGTCTTGCTATGAGAGCAAGATTAGTTATAGGATGTAGTAATGAATTACTACATTTGGATCTTCTGTAATCCATATGATAAGAATTAAGTGGAACTTATCATACCTTCTGTCTTGAAGCCTAGAGTGAAGCTGTGGCTATGACTCTAGTATGGTGTTGATTGACATGTGTTCCTATGTAATGGAATTCACACCATAACATGAGAATAAGTATCTTATGTGCTATTTGACCATCGGATGGGATAAAAATGTTCATTGATTTCACAATCCCTGGTGTGAGACTGCGTTTCGTGAACTATGGTTCTCGATCTTTGCCCTTAAGATCCTAAACATATTCTAGAAGTATGATTTAGTGCTGCTAGCTTAGAAAGTTCATGAAAAGGTCATGGCTTATAGATTCGACCTGGCAAGACTAACTAGAAAAGCAGGCTGAATCATTATGGAAAGAATATAGTTAAGGGAGAAGGAACTCTGTCCATCATATTTCGAGATTCGTTGTCCAGGTGCACCAATTGTATTGAAAAGTATAATAGTGGATACGAATAAAATCATTTGAAATCATAGTGTGAACAATAGAATATGACATGAGTCCTAGGGTGAAAGCACACTTTTTCATATGCGAGAAGTCGAGATGCTATTATTCACTTAGCCTGCATGACTGTGCTTATGAATTTAGCTAACATACTCGACGTGTGCTGGTCGCCCGAAATCCTATAAATTGTTATCTGTACATTATTGATTGTGATCAATAATGAATGAGTGTTATATTTTTTTTGGCCCATAATGCATCCATTGTCGATAATGTTCAACAATGGATGAGTGGGAGATTGTTAGGCCCAAAGGGCCTATTGGGCCAAAATCAAATCCGGCCCAATGGTCAATTTACCAAATAGTACCAATAATTCAATTAACTTTCTACCTCCATAAAAATCCAATTTTTACTTTCCACCTCCATACAAATCTAATCTTACTTTACCAATTTAACTTTACACCTTCACTAAATACAAGATTAGGTAAAAAGAAAAGTTGGATTAAATTAGTAAAAAGAATTATTTGGTTGGAAATTAGGTAAAGTTGTTTTGGAATTTTTTCCTTATAAAAGGGAACCCCTTTTGACCATTTTAGGATAAGCCACCCAGAATTAACACTCAGAAAAATGAAATTACAGTTTAGTACTGTTAATTTCGAGAGATACACATTTGAGGAAACTCGTGAATTCTGAGCCCTAGATCCGATTCGTTTGTGATCGGGTTTCGACCGGTGCCTCGACCACAACATCTCGGACATATCTTGGTCCATAAACAAGAGGTAACTTCAATTTATTAACATCAATTTTTGTTTAAATTGAATATGTGATTTATTGCATAATATTTGTTATTTATGCATTAAAATCCAACAATTGGTATCAGAGCCTTGTTTTTACATGTTCTTGATGTTATATGGGGTTTAACATGATTAATTATGTTAATAATCGAGTTGATTATATTTAAAAATTATCTCAGAATGTTTTTGGGTTTTTTTAAATTGATTTTTGTCAACCGAGTGGTTTTCTGAAATTTTTTGGTCGTTCCGGATTGTTTGGATTCACGCGGAAATTGAGTGACTAAATTGTAATTTTCCAACCCCAAATTTAAAAACCTAACCCCAATTTCCCGTTTTTCCTTCGATCCATTCTCAATCAATTTCTGGCCAAATCCGGCAAAATCAAAACACGAAACCTATTTTAAAACCTTCCTCGTTCAATTCCAAGCACGCTGATACCAAGTTTGGTCATTGTTGTTGCCGAAATCGTGAGCTATGAGCTTCGAAGCTCGGAACTCGATTAAATGGAGAAGACCACCGCGAGGCCCAACCGGAGCACGACGGCTGCTGTAACCGATACCACAGTGCTTGGTAGGCGATAGCGAGTCGATCCCACCCAGTAGAGGGGGACGACTCGTAGCCGTTTGCGAGTTTGGTCGGAGGAGCCGCGGCTCGGGTTTTATGGTTCAAGAGAGAGAGAGAGAGAAAGAAAAATGGGGAAGAAGAAAGGATTGTGTCGGGGGCAGTTTAGTCTTTTCGCATATTTTCTGGAAAAACATTAAATATCCGTGTGGGATTTTACAACTCGATCACTGTTGTTTTAATTTGGATTTCAAATTAGTCCTTTTAGAGTGTTTTTGATTCAAATTAAGTCCCGAATTTCGAATAAAATTGGTTTTTAGTCCTAATTCCTTACTGTTTTATTAAATTGAATTACAAATTGATCCGTTTAAGGATAATTTTGATTCAATTTAGTTCCTAATTCATTTTTAAATTTGTTTTAAATCCGAATTTGGTACTATTTTTGTAAATTGAATTTCAAATTGGTCCTTTTCTGGACAATTTTTTAATTCAATTAAGTTCCAAATTTTAATTTGAATTTGTTTTGAATCATAATTTGGTACTTATTTGATTTAATTGAATTTTAAATTAGTCCTTTTCGGATATGTTTTAATTTGATTAAATTCCAAATTTTGATTTAAATTCGTTTTAAGTCATAATTTGGTACTATCTTGTTTTTAATTGAATAAATTTGTTTTTTTGATTAAAATTCAAAATTCTTTAAGATTTTTTAAAATATGTAATTGTTTTAAAAGATCTAGATAAATTTTTTGGAATATGTTCCAAAAATTACTAGACATAGCATAAATCACACGATGGATCATCGAATTAATTTTCAATCTTATCTTTGGGAAATATGTGATTTAACCCAAAAATTATTTGGCATTAGTAGCTAGATAACAATGTCCACCTGGAGTTATCCGAACATTGATACTAAGTCTTTGAGACACGTGTAATGTAAAGGCATCTATCGCAACGAATAACCAAGGATGACATGTATATGATAGTTGAACATTTCAATACAAAGTATAAAGATATGCAAGATGCTTTATTTTGGTGATTACATTTTGAGGAGGATTGGCTAGCAATATTTCGTGACTTGCTAACGACCATTAAAATCCAATAAGGCATGAGTAGTTTTTGGAATCCCCTAGTGTATAACCATAAGGTTGCTCTTGTCATGCTTTTGAAGCATTTAGGGCACAAAGGCTTCTTGAGGGAGATGTGTCCTCCTACTATGTTAAATTGAGAAACAGTTTTGAGATAACCCATTACTCGACTAAAGAATACACTTATGTATTTCTTTTGGTCTTGTTCATATGGATTTTGGACTCAAGTCTGTTCATTATGGTGAATTTTGGGATTCTAACCATTGTATGCTAATATGTCATCCTGTTAAAGTCTAATGGAAATGATCCAAGTGTGGATCTAGATTCTCAGACTTGCACTCCAGGATACCCTTTTAGGATCAGATGTGTGATTAGTTTTGCTGTTATGTCTAGTGTATTCCCCTTGTATATGTGATATTTTAGGGGATCACACTTTTGCCCAATAGGTTGTGTACCTTTTTCTGAGATTGTTTGTACTTTTGTACAACCTCAGATATATATGAAAGTTGGTAACAAATTGTGTACTTGTTACTTATGTAATAAGTTTTGCACTTATTATACAATTGTATACTTATGTTTTTTGATGCGTGTTTATATATTCAGAAACACTATATGAATAAATTGTGCTTATTATTCATATGCCACTTGAGTTTACTATATGTGAACTTTGAATGACCTTGGTTGAAGATTAAATCTTGAATAGTAATGGGAAGCACGCTAGCGACCCACTTTGATTTTGAGACTAATCAAAAATTCTGTGTCATTAAAGTTACGAGATTATAGTAAACTGGTTCATATTGCCTAAATCAAACTTTTTGATGTGTTCTTGTATTTTAAATTCTCTATAGAGATGTCAGTTTATTCTAGAGCATGAAAATATAGTACATGTTCGATGAATAAGAGGATCTCGAGCTAGTACATATGATTTTGTTAGAGCTTGATATAGGTAACACTGCACAAAATAAGCATAATTGTCATGCTTATGTCATTTGGATAGAAAGAACTATGTTGCATATTTAATATTGCTGAGTTTGATGATGGATGAAATCACAAGGAAATTTTGTGTTTATGAGAACACGAAAGAACTTTGGGATGCCCTTAAATTGATATTCAGGAAGCTTTTTGTGTCAAAGTTTCATGCTTTGACAATAAGGTTTCATGCCTTTAAAAACATCCTGATATTCTTATGTGGAAATATTTGAGGATAATGTCCATTATGATTAGTGATATAACTTAGGCTAGTTATGTACTTAGCAATGAGCAACAGATTCAAGCAGTAATCCGTTCCTTGCCTCTAAGCTGGAAATAGATGAAGCTGAACCTTACTCATTTCTAATCACCTAGTAACATTTAAGGATGTTGCTAGACACCTTGAGTTGGAAGAAGATCATCTTCTTCCTGCGAGATCTTATCCCGAAGCAAATTTGATTAATTCAAATAGCTTCGAGAAAAGGAAGAAAAAGGTGAAAGGAAAGAGTAAGGGTTCCTAAAATCCAAAGGCTGAAAACTTAGGACCTTAAAGTAGATAGCTCCAGGTCTATGAAAAGAGGCAGTTTAATATTTCTAGTTGAAATATTATAATAACTATCATAAGAAGGGACATTTTGCATAATGTTGCAAGATATCTAATTAGGTACATTTAATCTCTAATGTGAATGAGGTTAATATATCTTCTTGGACCCTCTTTATTGAATCACATTCTATGTGAGTGATAGATTCATGAGTAATAGACCATATAGCTAGAGATTATGGTTCATTTATTAAATATTGACAGTGGTCGACTAGAACAAAAACTATTTTGCTGGTAACAACTTGTCTGTGGATGTAAAGGGTTTGAGCACTTGTAAATTACACCTTTGTGGTGGACGTGCTCTACTTTTGCATGATATGTTTTTTGTTTCGGATATTCATTTGAACTTAATTTTTGTATCTATTTTGATGTCTTTAGGTTTTTCATTGTTGTATGAGAACGACGATGTTAGGTTGTATTTAGATAATGCCTATTATAGCTTTAGATATAGATCGGATGGTTTTTTCATTATGAATAGTGATCTTAGTGAAAGTTACTCATTTGTCACTAGTTTAAACTCATCAGAAGATGATATTAAGCTCTGACATTCTGGACTAGGCCATGTGGGCCAAGATCACTTAAACTGTCTAGCTAAAGCCGGACTGCTAGGTAAAATAAAAATGTCTATATTACCTAGAAGCATTGTCTAGAAGGAAAGAGTATAAGAAAACTTTTTGATACTAAGGCTATAGCAAAAATTTCTATTTCAATTAGTCTACTTAGACATATATGGTCAAATGGATATGAGGGCAGTATATGGTGCATACTACTTCATCACCTTTATTGATGACTGTTTGTGATATAGTCTGATATACCTAATTTCTCACAAGTCAGATGCATTAAGTTGCTTCATGACATACATGAGTTTTATTGAGAATCAGAAGGATAGAAAGATAAAGACTTTGCGAACTGATCGCAGTCATGAATATATTTCTGATGAATTATAGGGCACTTTATGTAATGAAAGGAATTGAACATTAGCTGTACATTCCTTAAACATCCCAATAGATTGGGGTTGCTGAAAGAAGGAATATAATCCTTCTTGATATGGTAAGATCTATGATGGCAGAGGCAAATTTGCCAATATGGAGATGTGCTCCTAACTGCTACATATGTTCTTAACCATGTACTCTCTAAAATTGTTGCTACCATCACTTATGAAATATGGATAGATTGGAAGTCCAATTTATCCTATTTTAAGCCATAGGGGTGTGTGTCTTATGTCTATTCTACCTCAAGTATTTTTAGTAAATTAGGACCAAGAGGTAGAAAATGTATCCTTATAAGGTATTTTGAATATCTAAAAGATACACGTTCCTAAGTGAACTAGACAATGGACAAGTAACATAATTTGAATCATATAATGTCATTTTTTTGGGGAATGAATTTTATATTGAGAAAGGTTAGTGAAAACCTTGATCTCTATGAAATAGTTGAGCCAAAGCCTTTTGGACCTTTCTTCCGAGTGGGAGAATTGAGACAGAAAATTCTGACTTTCCATCTCAACATGGTCCGAAAGAAAGTCATCTTAGTCCTGAAAGGCTTATAGTTCTCTATTCCAGTAGGAGTATGGAATTTTTGCCTTGTATTAGTACAGTTCCTGGATACGATAAATATATGAGAGATATTTATTAGAATCAGGAATTTTGTAGGTTTAGTAGAACTAGCATACCGCACTGATAATTTGATATCGAAGGTGAGGCTAATGCATACTTGGTATCACTGAAAAATATTAGTGATCCAAGTGAAGTTCTTCTAACTATTATTCAGGATAAAGATGAACCAGAAATGTGTCTGGTGCTCTATCATCTCCATAAAAGGTTGAGTAGATTAATGCAATAGAGGAAGAAATGTCTTCCATGACCAATAATTAGGTTTAGTATCTAGTTAAACTACCTAAAAGACGTATGACTATTGAGAATAAGTGGATTCTCAAGGTCAAGAGCAATTCAGACAGTAGTGTCGAAAGATACAAAGCTTGTCTAATTGTATAGGGATTCAAGCAACAGGCAGGAATAGACTATGAGAAGAATTTTGCTGCTATTGTTAGATTCTCATCCATTAGGGTCATTTTGGCTATGGTTACTAACATGAATCTAGAATTACATCATATGGATGTATAGATTGCTTTTCTCTATGGAGAACTGGATAAAGTAATCTATATGATTCAACCTAAGAGCTATATCCAAAAAGGCTGCAAACAAAAGGTTTGCAAATTGATTTGTTCAATTTATGGCCTTCAGCAATCGTCTAGATGGTGGTATATTCGTTTTCATAATACTATCATGAAAATGATTTTATTATGATTTACAAAATTCACTGAATATATGTTAAGTAATCACGTAAGAATTTTGTCATCATTACTTAGTATGTTGATGACATACTCTTGGCTATAAATGACATAGGACTACTTGTCGAAATCAAAGCTTGGTTTTCTCTCAACTTTGATGTGATAGACATGGGTGAAACTGATTACATATTCGAAGCTATAATTTCTATGAATTGTTCGAAGAGGACAATGTCTTCTTCATAAGAGACATCTGTTCCTAAAGTAGTAGAACGTTTCAATTGTGATCATAGTAATCCAAAGTATGTTCTATTAGTGAAAGGTCATAATTAGTGCAAGGATTTGTATCCAAATATAGCTAAACAAATAGGGAATATGGAAACGATTCCCTAAGTCAATGCAGTTAGTTGCCTGGTGTATACAATATTATGTACGCAACTTGATATTTGCTATGCCATTAGCATTATAACAAGATAATAATAGAATTCAGGCAATGCTAACTAGAAAGCTGTCAAGAGAATTTTAAAATATTTGAATACTACTATAGAATACTCATTGTAAGTATTCTGTAACAACCAAGTCGCTATAGCTTTTGCGAAAGATTTGTGTTTCCATTGCAAGGCTAAGTGTAGAGTTGAAAACTCTAAAGGTTGTGTATGAAACACATATCTTTGCAAGATATTGTTGTAGACCATATAACCAAAGTATTATCTCGAAATGTGTTCGAGAATTATGTGAAGTCATTAGGTTTACAACAGTTTTATTAATAAATAAGAAGTTTTGTTTTTGGCAATATGAACATCTTGAGTAACATGTCAGATAGAGAAGTAGCCCACTCATACGGGTGTTTACCTCAATGGGAGTCAAATATGTTGATTCCTGATTGAGATGAGGCAGCTATTGGATATTTTAGATGTGCAATATCCTACAGCGAGAATGTCATCTTGCTATGAGAGCAAGATTAGTTATGGGATGTAGTAATGAATTACTATATTTTGATCTTCTGTAATCCATATGATAAGAATTAAGTGGAACTTATCATACCTTCTGTCTTGAAGCCTAGAGTTAAGCTGTGGTTATGACTCTAGTATGGTGTTGATTGACATGTGTTCCTATGTAATGGAATTCACACCATAACATGAGAATAAGTATCTTATGTGCTGTTTGACCATTGGATGGGATAAAAATGTTCATTGATTTCACAATCCCTGGTGTGAGACTGCGTTTCATGAACTGTGGTTCTCAATCTTTGCCCTTAAGATCCTAAACGTATTCTAGAAGTATGATTTAGTGCTGCTAGCTTAGAAAGTTCATGAAAAGGTCATGGCTTATAGATTCGACCTGGCAAGATTGACTAGAAAAGCAGGCTGAATCATTATGGAAAGAATATAGTTAAGGGAGAAGGAACTCTGTCCATCACATTTCGAGATTCGTTGTCGAGGTGCACCAATTGTATTGAAAAGTACAATAGTGGACACGAATAAAATCGTTTGAAATCATAGTGTGAACAATGGAATGTGACATGAGTCCTAGGGTGAAAGCACACTTTTTCATATGCGAGAAGTCGAGATGCTATTATTCACTTAGCATGCATGACTGTGCTTATGAATTTAGCTAACATACTCGACGTGTGCTGGTCGCACGAAATCCTATAAATTATTATCTATACATTATTGATTGTGATCAATAATGAATGAGTGTCATATTTTTTTGGCCCATAAGGCATCCATTGTCGATAATGTTCAACAATGGATGAGTGGGAGATTGTTAGGCCCAAAGGGCCTATTGGGCCAAAACCAAATCTGGCTCAATGGTCAATTTACCAAATAGTACCAATAATTCAATTGACTTTCTACTCCATAAAAATCCAATTTTTACTTTCCACCTCCATAAAAATCCAATCTTACTTAACCAATTTAACTTTACACCTTCACTAAATACAAGATTAGGTAAAAAGAAAAGTTGGATTAAATTAGTAAAAAGAATTATTTGGTTAGAAATTAGGTAAAGTTGTTTTGGAATTTTTTGGGATTTTTTCCCTATAAAAGGGAACTCCTTCTGACCATTTTGGGATAAGCCACCCAGAATTAACACTCAGAAAAACAAAATTACAGTTTAGTACTGTTAATTTTGAGAGATACACATTTGAGGAAACTCGTGAATTCCAAGCCCTAGATCCGATTCATTTGTGATCGGGTTTTGACCGGCGCCTCGCCCACAACATCTCGGACATATCTTGGTCCATAAACAAGAGGTAACTTCAATTTATTAACGTCAATTTTCGTTTAAATTGAATATGTGATTTATTGCATAATATTTGTTATTTATGCATTAAAATCCAACATTTGGCTTTGTAAGGCGTGGTTTTTTTGGGGGTTAATAGTAATACCCTTGTAAATATTCCTTCCTTTTAGTAATAAAGTTATTTATCAAAAAAATCAACAGTTAATCCTCCGCTCTAACTAACTCCCTTACAGAGGAAATAAACGCTCGGAGAGAATAAGTGAAGGTTTTTTATGACAATTATAGATTATAATCATATAATCAAAATTATGATATAATTAATGAAGCAAATTTATTAACAACGTAAATATATTTAGTTGTTGAAGTGTTGTGATTTTGTCATCGAAACAAAAGTATGTCACTGGTCGATTCTTACTTATGAATTATCAAATTAATAATAATTTTTACGAATTTAGTTTGTCTTCGAACGTATTTTAGAAAATTATCAGAATGAAAGTCAAAACTTATATTGTTTTAATCCTTGGTGGGTGGTTTTTTTAAATATATTTTTGTGGTTATCAATTTAATTACCACATTCTTCTCATTTTATAGGAGAATCCTTTTCTCCTTATGTCACCACCTCGTGGCTTGTTCACCAAAGTGACAATGCTATTTTTAGTAGCTTTACATGCAAAAAAAAAGTAGCGTCCAAATGGCACACATCTGGAAGGTAGTTTATCCAACTAAGAGAATGAGGTGGCACACCAAGTTGGTCCAAAACAATATGTGGTCTTGAGCCATATTAAAAAAAAGCTCATGATAGTGTAAATTATGGGCCCTTAAATGTTGGCTCATAATTGAAACCAACAATCAGTAATGCAATAAGGTTTAAATACACTCCCCTCCTGATGGATGCCTCCATTTAGTCTGCTTGGAGCACTCTCGTCTTGCTGTGTAATTGTTACTTTCTTTATCGAAGAGTGCTAGACACTCACCTTTCTGACAAAAAAAAAGGTTTAAATACTAATTCATTTACAACTGTAACATCGATACAACCAAAGAAGGTCACACACATAACAATTGTCTAATGGTAAGTTAGGAAGGTGAAAAAATGGAGCTCCACTCGTCGTGAAATTGCTATCTATCACCATGAAATTTTGAGCCATCGAACAATTGGAACCTCGATTAAACTATCACCCACGAAGCATTTATAGAGTTTTTCTTGCTATAGTCACAAGATTTTCTCTTTCAATTACACATATTTAATAGAGCGGAGACAAGAAGCGTTATTTTTTTCCTAAACCACTTTGAAGTTAATATGTATACACTCCCTTGATTAACTAATACATATTTCTGTTGATTTGTGATCATATCATTGATGAGAAATGCGACTACAATTTCAATCACAACCTCATTCTCGAATGAGGAATTTGGAATTTGGAATTTTGGTGATAAACATGTGATTACTATATCATTGTGAAATCAAATTTACTTACCAAAAAATATTTCATTTTGATGGGATATCAAACAAAACAAAATTATTTGTACTAGATTTTAATATTGTCGTATTGTTTAGGTCCGGGACATCTAAATAAGCTTTTAATGTAATTGTTAGGAAATGTTTATTAAAAGGGTCAAGAAATATTAAACCAAGGCAACCAATGAGAAAATTGTTCAATTTTAAATAGGTGCAGAGTTTGAAGAATTTTGTCATATTTTGAAAAACTCCACCTATTTAAATTTGAAATAGTCAATTATTGGATATCAAAAAATATGGGCCAAAAATATAAATTCTAATAGTCAATCAATTTGTAACTCCAACTATTTAAATTTGGGCCAAAAATATATGGTAATATAAAAAGAAAATTATTAAACAACGGATAAATTGTGAGTTGTGGCAGAAAGATACTTCGTGGGAACCTACTTTTGCTGCCAAAGGAATATTGTGAACAATAAATATTTTGTCTTAGAGTTGGGTGCAGTTTAGGGACGGAGTCAATTTTTTTTCTAATAGAGACAATACATTAAATATTTAATTATTTAATTATTTTAATATTTTATTCTAATTTTTAGATTAATTAATTTTTTAATAGGGTCAATTTTTTATTTTAATGTGTAAATATATTAAAATATATCAAATTATCAAATAAAAAAATTAAGTGAGGTCAATTGACCCGCTTAACACCACTTCTCCGTCATGAGTGCAGTTTTCCTTTTTAGATACAAATGTATATGCCCTAGCATAATAATATTTTTTTAATCTGTTCTACATCAACAATTATAGGTGGAGTGAGGTTTTTATTTTATTTACAGTTCACTTTAACATTATCTAATTGTGTCTACGGGCACATATTAAATCCCTTGATTTCAAAATATTAGACTCGATTTGTCAAATCTACACTTTGCTTTTTTATAATATTTTAGAATAAGATATCATAAGTATCATTGAATTATTATTATTTTTAAATGTGAAACATGTTAGGAATCTATTTTTCGATATAACTTATATTTTCTGACATATAATTTAAAATTTACTTAAATATAGGTAAATTTGAGAAATTTCTATTATTTTGTCAAATATTACCAAAAGTTGTTAATAGATCAACGACACCTCTACGGTTCTAAAATAGATTATTACTTTTTTCTAAGGAGATTTTTCCATTACTTATCATCATTATTAGTTATAAATAGATCAACGACACCTCTACGGTTCTAGAATAATTTTAACGACACATAAGAAAAGGCGGCCTAATTTGATTAGATGGTCCATGCCTCACACTCTCACATGACCTTTGAGTTGGAAAATAATAATAATAATAATAAAAATAATAATAAGGGTAAATTACATCTGGTTCCCTGTAGTTTGACATATTTAAGGCTCGTCTCCCGTTTTTTGCAAACTGATTAAAAAACCCTTACTGTGCAAACTAATTGTACAATTTCCCCCCTCTCGCCGGAATCGGCGTTTTTTCCGATGAGAAGGCACGGAAAAAGACTAAACTACCCTTATATTAAAAAATAAAACAAAAATTCCAAAACTAACTCCTCTCTCCCCTCCTCCTCTCTCTCTCTCTCCTTCCTCCTCCTTCTCGGGGAGTCGTCGTCGTAATTAGCCAACCTCACCGCCCTTGTCATCTTCCTCGACGGGTCCTCTACTTCCTGGGAAAATCAATCGTACAAAAATAAATCCATAACCCTAGGATTTCTAATCCCGAATTAATCGACTTCCAGGGAATCTAGTCAGTCCTCAGCACCAACGGTAAACTTCTCGTGCTCCATTTTGATGCCTCCCGAGGTTTCCATTGAAGCTCTCCCCTCTTATTTCCTCGTAGCGCTCGATTCGTTGAGAAAGAAGAAGAAGGCGAACTCTTCGAAGAGTGTGAAGGGCTCGTCGAAGCCCAAAGAGCTCAAAAAGGAGGAGCCTCCCATCCCTGAGGTGTTGTGGACTCCCGCTCCACCCGACACGACGACCGATCATTTGGGGCTTTCTATTGAACTGGGCTTTAACTGAACTGGGCGAACGAACCCTAATTTCGGAATTGGGGATTTCTGTTCCTTCCTTCCTCCTCCTATCATCTACCTAACTTCTTCTCTTCGAATTCCCCTTTTACAAACGGTTGATTCCAAGCAAAAATCTGTCTCAATTCTGGTTTTGGCATCTGGGTTTCTTTTAATTAACCTGGTTACATGGAGTTTGGTGGGAAATTATAGATTGTTCGTTGGCAATTTGATTCTTTGTGATCTGAATTTAAATTATGGCATTTAGATGAGAATCGAGAACGAACAAACATGCTGTCGTCAGTTCGTCGTTGTCAAAGATTGGTTGGAGTTCGCCGTTGGACGGAGGGGAGGAAAGAGAGAGAGAGAGGAGGAGACAGAGGAGTTATTTTAGATTTTTTTAATATAAGGGTAATTTAGTCATTTACCGTGCTTTCTCGTCAGAAAAAACGCCGATTCCGGTGAGAGGGGGAAATTGTACAATTAGTTTGCACAGTATGGGTTTTTTAATCGGTTTGCAAAAAATGGGGGGCAAGCCTTAAATATGCCAAACTACAGGGGGCCAGATGTAATTTATCCTAATAATAATAATAATAATAATAATATAATTATTATTGATGTTCCATGCATTATCTGTTCCGAAAATCCATGAATTAAATATCCCAATAAAATGTCAGGTTTTTCCTAAAAAAAATAATAATCGTCCACCACTCTAATTTCGTCATTCAAATCTCTTACGAAGTGTCAGTTGTATTAATGTTTTTATTACCATAGTTCCAAATCAGGATATTTAATTAAATTAAAATGATAATATGCGAGTTGATTGAAGTGTAATTGAGGCATTAAAGATATATTTTATTATATTTTATTATTTTAGACTTTTTTATAAGTATTATATTGTGAAATTAAAATTGGATTCTCGACTCGATCCTTAAAATATCTCGAGCCTTGGTAATCATATAACTTGGACCACGGGAATTGCGAGATTTATTTTTGAGAAGGAATTGTGAGATGATTTAATATTCGCCTGCACCAAAGGGGGGAGTGGATTTGGTGGGGAGACTTTATGAGTCCCTATATGGGGACTAGGGTAATTTGGTAAAATTTTATTAATGAGATTCTCTCTCCATAATCTCTCCAACTACTAACTTTTTTGAATTGGTTGATTCCTCTCTCCCATTAATTAACCTCCTACCTAATTAGTCAATAAACCAATAAATTAATAAATCAGTAAACCAATAAACTATTAAATCAATAAACTAGTATCAATAAATCAATAAACTAATAAAACAATAAACTAAAAAAATCAATAAACCAATAAACCAATAAATCAATAAACTAACAAACCAATAAATCAATAAACCAGTATCAATAAGTCAATAAACCATTAAACCAATAAATCAATAAACCAATATCAATAAATCAATAAACTAACAAACAAATAAATCAATATCAATAAACCAATAAATCAATAAACCAATAAACTAATAAACCAATAAACCAATAAATCAATAAATCAATAAACTAATAAATCAATAAATCAATAAACTAAAAAATCAATAAACCAGTATCAATAAACTAATAAACCAATAAACCAATAAATCAATAAACTAACAAACCAATAAATCAATAAACTAATAAAGTAATAAACCAGTATCAATAAACAAATAAATTAATAAACCAATAAATCAATAAACTAATAAACCAATAAACCAATAAATCAATAAAAGGTAAGTCGATATTGTGAAAAAAAGGTATTAAATATCTCGGAATTTATTTAAAAAGAGGAGGTATTAAATGTCTCAATTTTTACGGGAAAGAATATCAAAGGTTAGTGTTTAAATTTAAATTTTGCTTAAAAAGAGGGATATTTATGATAATGAGACTAAAAAGAAGGAATGCATTAAATACTTGAGTTTTTTAATATTGATAAATAGAGAAAAAAGAGGAAGTCATTAATTGTTTGACTTTTTAGGTTTGGGTAATAGGTCAAAAATGCCCTTGAGTTATTTACACCATTAGATCAGAATATTTTTAAAAAGATGCTAATCAGATGGTCTAGATTTGAGTCCCCATATGGGGACACTTCCTATATAGTCCCCATAGAATCCAATTTCGCACCGAAGATAAACCACCCAACAACTAGTTTATCCTCTAAATATTCCTTTTTAAAAACAGTGTAAAACGGGGAAAATATTTATGCATATATTGGCTTGTAAAATTTCATGATTTCAACAAATAATAATTATCATTGTATTTTAAGAATTGACTTAACTTTTGAGTCATATAAAATCTTTGAAAATTAGTAAATTTTTTAAACAAATATTTAATATTTTTTGTATTTAAAAAATTAAATGAAATTTTTTTGGTCTAACTCAAAGACTCACTGGAGAATATTTGTTTACTAAAACGTCGAAACGCATCTATGCAAGGTTAACCCTATTTGTGGTATTAATTCTCGATTCCAGCAACAACTGGTGGATTAAATTATATTATCCTCCTTAATGACGACCTAACAAATGCACTTCTTATCTACAATTTGGGGGATTATTGAATGTGCAGGGGGACTGTATATATTTAATATATTTCCATGTCTATCTTTAGGGGTGTGCATTCGGGATATCCCGATCCCGAAATCCCGAATCCCGAATATTCCGAATATCGAATAACAAAAAAAATTCATCCCGATCCCGTACCGAAATAAATTCGGGATAATCCCGATCACGAATTAAAATTTCGGGATTATTTCGAAATTCCCGAAAAATACCGAAATTTTTGTAAAATCTGAGTTTCACAATCAATCTATCATTCTCAAAACACAGCTCACGGCCGGAAGAAATCAAGATCAAAAGGGGAAGAAGGAATACTGTCTAAGAGTCTAAACATGGCTCAAAGAAATCAAAATCAAAATCCAAGGTCCATATCCATCCTCCTAGAGGCGACCGGAGGTGGCCGAAGACTGCCGAAAATATAAGTCTGAAGCTTAAGACTTGTGGGCTTGTGGCAGAGGAAGAACTCCCGAAGAGAGCTCCTGTCGTGGTTTTGGTCTTTTAGAGAAGTAGAAGAGAGTTGGGAATGTCGTGGTTTTAGTTTTAGGCATTACTTTATTTTAGTTTAGGAAATAGATATAAGTGTCCTGGCCTCCTGAGATGTCGACGTCCTGGGCTCATTTAGTTTAGGATTTAGTGGGCTGCGCTTCCAAAACTGAGTAACTTTATATATATATATATATATATATATATATATATATGGAAAATTACGATTTAGTACTCGGTATTTCGGTATTTCGGTAAAATCCTGAAATATCCCGAACTAATACCGAATACCGAAATTCCCGAAATTTTTGGAAAACATCTGCCGAATAAAATCCCGATCCCGAAAATCCCGATCCCAAAATCCTGAATACCGAAAAAAATTCGGGATTCCCGAAATCCCGATCCCATTTGCACACTCCTAGTTACAAGTGTGATTCAATTGTGTGGTCAACTGAGATTCAAAGGTTATGTTTCTGATATATAATAGTTTACATTATTATTAATCATAGATTTGGATGTTTGATTTATAATAGTAAAACGAATATATTTATTGTGATTCAATGATTTTGCTAATGTGATTCAATGCTTTTGCTAATATTATTCAATGGTATGTATTTATGTTAATCAATGAGTTTCCTAATGTGATTCAATGGTTTGTTGATTTAGTTAGGAGGTTACAAGTGTGATTCAATTATGTGGTCAAATGAGATTCAAAAGTTTTATTTGTGATACATAATGGTTTGTATTATTATTAATCAATAGTTCTACTGTTTGCATTGTAGTAATAAAGCAAATATCTCTGCAGTGATTCAATGGTTTTATTAATATGATTCAATGAGTTTGATAATGTATTCAATAGTTGATGCCCTGTGATTGAACAGTTTGAACATAAAAATGTTCTTGCATGTGTTTTATGATGTAGATAGTGGGAACATACACATGTTTGACCAGACCAAGCCTACTAAAGGAAGTGAATGACCTCCTCTTTGGATTGAAAAATATTGAAGGCACTAGGAAACGAGTTAAGTTGGTGACAAATGCTAGATTTGGATACCATCTACACATACGGTCTTTTGAGTTGGAAGAGTTTCTGTTAGATTGTCGGGGAGACAATGGACTTATGCCTACTAGAAGAGTTGAGATCAATTTAGAATTGGATAAATTCAATAAAGAGAACGGAGCAAGTATTGCAAAAAATTCCCTAGGAGTTACAATATGAAGCTGTCTTAGCTGTATTTCATTGAATTGAAAGAGGTAAATGAGATGTTGTTTTGGCTGAGGGGACTTGTGTCAGATAAAGACTGGGCACAATTTTATATCATTTATGGATCAGGTGTGTTCCTCACCCCACAAGTGACCAATATTATTTATGCTAGGTTCTACAACTTTATTAACCCACTCAGAGATGCCGCCACATATAATTGGTGTAATTATATGGCTGAAAGGGTAAATAATATGGTTTTCAATGGTGTAACTGGCTCTGTGTCCATTATTAAGTATTACGGGAATATGAACCAGATGGTTCAGTACTGCCTGACTCTTGTAAATAAAAAAGCTGAGCAATTTGAGCAAGTCGAGCGAGCTGAACAAGTCAGCGAGCTGAGCAATCTCTTGAAGCTAGAAATGATATCCTTAAATAGGAAAAATTGTCAACTAATGAGGTTATTAGTTATATATATTTTTATTTAAATACTTTTATATGTATATTAGCTATATTTGACGTTATTTCATATGCTATTCACAGCTACAACAACGATTAGGTAGGATCTAATTTTAGATTGATATGTTGACATTGCATAAGTTGGCCATCATCAAGGTTCTTATGGATAGGGAGAGAATGAGATAGAAAGTAGAAGTGACAGTGGTTGTTGAAGAACACGTTACAGAAGAACATATTGTAGGAGAACCTATCGATAACATGAGCAAGGTAATAACTGATCAATCCCTAAACTCGTTGGTCAATCATAGCAGAACATAGTAAATCATTGAATAACAACATCCAAAACTATCAAATTATAAATATCTCACTATTGAATAACAAAAGATAGACCATTGAATCCTATACAACTCAAATTTATGTTCTGACCAAAATTTGCTGTACTTTTTTTTGGATGTAAACAGGCTATCCCGGTGGAGGATGCCCAAACACAAATAATTGACCCCATACATGACGACATGAACAAGGTATGATTCAATCCCTAAACTTGAAGTTCAGTCTAGCAATATATATTAGCATAATGTAGTAAACCATTGAATAACAACAGCCAAAACTATCGAATCATAACTATATCACCATTGAAAACCATTGAATCCTAAACAACTCAAACTTATGTTCTGATCAAAATTTGCTATGTTTTTGGTATATGTAGTCAGGTTGCCCCCATGGAGGATGCCTAAACACTAATAATTGAGCCTATACCCTATGATATGAGCAAAGTATGATTTGATCTCTAAACTTAAAGTTCAGTCTAGTAATATATATTGGCAGAATATAGTAAACCATTGAATAATAATTGTCAAAACTATCGAATCTTAACTACATCGCCATTGAATAACAAAAGACAAACCATTGAATCCTAAACAACTCAAACTCATGTTCTGACCAAAATTTGCTATGTTTTTTGTAGATGTAATAGGTTAACCTAATGGAGGATGTCCAAACACAAAAAATTGACCCCATACCCGATGATATGAGTAAGGTATGCTTCGATCCCTAAACTTGAAGATCCGTCTAGTAATACATATTAGTAGAACATAGTTAACTATTGAATAACAATAGCCAAAACCACTAAATCATAATTGCCCCACCATTGAATAATAAAAGACAAACCATTGAATCCTAAACAACTCAAACTTATGTTCTGACCAAAATTTTTCTATGTTTTTTGTGGATGTAAACAAGCTGTCCCTATAGAAGATGCCCAGACATAATCAGTTGACTTCATACGCGATGATATCTTTATAACAACTTTAGACATTGGGAAAGATGTTGTACGAATGGTATAGTTAGAGATGTATAAAGAGGCTACTACAACTATAACTGGGGCAGATATGGATTTCTCCCCTCTATCTTTTTTTTTAGGGATAAAGGGAAATCTTGATTTCCCATTGTGGGTAGACCACGGCCAGTATGATAGATGTAATTGAGCCCAAATTATTTATTTCACCTAGCAATTTTAATGACTCCCAATTTGTTGATGAACTTTTGAAACATTTGGATGAGATAGAGCAACAACAGAGCTATGAGGTGGTAGTACTAGTATCTCTTAACTTAGTAACACTAGTCTCCTTTGAATTGGTGGAAGAACAATTGATCCCTTCTAACGTGGTTGTGGCTGAATCACCAAAGATGCGAGTCAAGCATAAAACCCAACAAAGCTCAAAGATTGGTCCTCCATTTAATTTAGAATTGGAAAAATATAAGAGGAGAAGGCTAGGTAAAAGAATTGCAAAAGCCGATAAGTCAGTATCTATGTTGTCTACAGTAGAAGTCGAAGACTGTAAAACAAAGCAGATTAGAGTAGAAAAGTCCATAGATGCTAAGAAAGCTTACAAGAAGATCATGTAAGAATATGCAACTCAGAGGACTTCTGACAAGCAAGCATATATTTCAGTGTGTTTAATTAACCAATCAAAACCATCATATAAACATGTTCAAACCATCATAGAAACCTGTCAAAACCATTATATAATCTGCTGCAATTTTTTTTGTCCAAGAGAGAGATTTGAGCTTGGGATGGGAATATGCTACTTGTGAGGATGATGTATTATCTCTTGAACAAAGAAAATGGCTTTCAGTGAATGTACTTGATTGGTTTTTCAGATACCTTCTCAAAGACATTGAGAATATAAGTTATCGTGTGATTTTTTTGCTAGCATTCGCAGTGAATAATTCTTATTATTCAATGGTTACTATATTGTGTTTCAATGGTTGTATGATGTGATTCAATAGTTTGCTATGTGTGATTCAATGGTTTATACTGTTCTATTTTGCACGTGTGATTCATAGTGTAATATAATTATTTTTGGCAGGATAAGTGGTTGAAGTCCTTCCATCCAAGCATTAGCGAAATATCCAATGATCAGAAACTCTCTCTTTACGAAGAAATCAAGAGATTTGTTGATGGAGTATCTTTTATTACATCGAGATATAAGGAGTCAAAAATAGGATATATAAGTTTTTTTGTACAACCAATTTACATATTATGTCAAACTATTTAATCATAACCTTACAAACCATTGAATCACTAATCTTTTTATTGTTTCATATGATTGTCTAGTGGTTTTTCCCTTGGTTGTCCAATGACCACTACTGTGTATTTGTGGTTGATTGTTACCAAAAAGTGTATTATGTATTAGAGAGCCAATATTCAAAGGAGGAGGATAATGTGCTGGTCAAGTTTGCAAGGAAGTTGGCAGGTTTCTTTTTGTACTATTTGAAACGCATCAGAAATGTAGAGCTTGAGCTTATAAGCTATACATTTGAAGTCTTGCACACAGTCTTGAAGTAGGTCAATAATGTGAATTGTGGAGTTTATGCCGCACTCTTCTATCAATACTACACGAATTGATGGTCATGGGGTCGTATAAAGCCAAAATATAGGATCAATTAGAGGCTTGAAGCAGTTATAATGGAGGCAATGATGTATATGTTTGAGATGATGTTACTACGTTCGAACAGCTGGTGTCTGCCTATGTTGTTGGAAAGTGCTATTAAATGGAGGAAGCCAACATACAAGAAGAAGTAAAAAATGACTTGTTTTGATGTATCAACCTACCTATTTTAGTGTCACGGTTCAACATTTTAATATGAACATTATATTAATGTTGATGGGGAAAATTAGATGGGTTGTTAGTGTGTAGATATTGGATTATTATCTACACATGAAAAGATTAATATAATGGTTTGCGAATTAAAGGATTATTATAACTGATTGTAGTTAGGAAATGTTTAGTTTCGATAGTTTGTTGTTCTTATTTCGATAGCTTGCTTTTCTATTTTCGATAGTTTGCTATTTTGTTTTTCGATGGTTTGCTATTTTGTTCTTTGATGGTTTGCTATTTTTGTGTAGATGGTTTGTTATTCTGTTTTTGATGGTTTGCTATTCTAATCTTGATAATTTGCTATTTTTTTCCGATGGCTTACTATTATGTAAATCAATTATTTTGGTAACACCTTTTTTTAATTGGAAGTTAGCAACTTTGATTAAAGACTAGATCTTAATGTGTTCTAATTACAGTTTTAATGGTGATGCTTAAAACTATTACATAAAACTATTGCATAAACTCGTTGTAATAATCAGACAATTATTGAATCATACATACCATAACATTGAATCAGACATACCATACCATTGAATCAGACATATCTGGATATTGAATCATACATACTATACCATTGAATCATACATACAAAACTACTGAATCAGAGATACCAAGCTATTTGAATCAAAATGTATTATCTAACAGGAGCAATCATTTGAGCCTAGTAGTTTTAATGGTGTTGCTTAAAACTATTACATAAAACTATTGTATAATTTCATTGTAACAATCACACAAAATCATTAAATCAGACACATCATACCATCGAAATAGACATATAATACCATTGAATCATACATACTATACCATCGAATCAGAATAGTGTAAACCATTGACTGAGAGTACCAAACTATTTTGATTACTCTGTATTATCTAACAAGAGTAATGATTGCAGCCCAGTAGTTCAAATAATTACATCAAATAATTTCAAAGATTGGGC
>SOPF01019460.1:0-17795 GCA_012979155.1 Hypericum perforatum
TGGCTCCTATAATTATAATTCTGAATGATTATACTAGCGGCGGCTCAGAACATGTTCCTCCCTAGTTGGGTTTTCTTGGATTTGGATATCCTGAGGATAAATAATAGTGTCCCTAAATAATGACAAAGATCTAGATTATTGGATTAGAATATATTTTCAAAGATGCTGATTTTGATGGCGTGGATTGATTTATCTTCTCCTCATTTTTTTTTTTGAGAAGTATCTTCTCCTCATTTTGATGGCGTGTTTTTTATTAGTGACACTTTTTAATGGGTTTGGAAACCAAGGATTTAATGGGTAACATGGACTTGTCTGTGCAAATATTATAGGAAATTTTTTTTCCTCCAGAATAAAAAACAGTTTTATTGATTCAATAGAGTCTTTATTCTTTAAGGATTATTTTTAGGTTTTGTAACTTGTATCAGTAGTGAGTCAGAAACAATGCCAGATATTGTCTACCAATCTACCTCTCCGTCTATTCGTTCCTTAATCACTCTCGTTCCCCTGACTAATCTTTCAATCGCAACTAAACGTTTTATTGACAGTAATAAGGATACAGATCAAACCAATGATGAATTATTCAACTTTTATTTTTATTAATTTAATTTAATTTAACTTGAACTTGAACTAATCAAATATGTTTATTTTTTGGTTTGTACCATTTTGTATCAAGATAAAAACATTGACGAATTCAAATTCGAGTTATGTGAGGTCTTTAAAATTAGTAAAACTATTTTAGCAAATATATGTAACACTGTTAATTTTATACATTCAATCATGTGTATTTTTTTAAAAGGTGGCGCGAAGCCTATATTATACCGAATTATAGTACGGTAGGGAAGCAAAACAAAGCAAAGCGATAGATAAGCTAATCAGAACAAAGAAGCCAGTCCGATAGACGCAAGATGGCACGGGGGGAAAGCGATGGGTAGTTGAGAAGGTTCGAAGACCAACGACTTGGCGAGAATTATGCCGAAATAACATATGGCTAATAACCTCAAGGCAAAGCCAAGAGGGCAACTCAGTGTATACAAGATACAACTCAGATGAATGCAAAGGTCGACGTAAATCGACCAAGACAAGGTTCTCCACCCGCGTCCATCGTCCAGGCAAACAAGTTCGATAGCAACGAAGATCAAGCAAACGCCGATCCCGACAAAAACACAGACTAAACCAAATATCAGGCAAGTCAAGCAACAAACAACAGACAAAAACACAAATTAAACGGGCCCTAAACAAAAGGGGGCTCGAAACAAGAATAATCCGGAGGGGAGGTCCACCGTGACCATCCCCTCCGGGCACCAAAAGAGGCCTCTCTTGCGGCTCCGCTTGGACCGCCAGCAGCTGGAAGAAGCCGAGACGGCCTGAACTTGAACAGAGAGGAGCGAAGCGGAGGCTGTCTGTGGGGAGGCGGACCTTGCGACGAACTGATCGGACTGCGACCGGGCTTGAGAGAACGGCCCGATGGACTGACGGCTTGGCCAAGCTACGGACGGACGAGGACGGCTTGTGCTTCGACCGACGACGGGAGGCTTGTGCTTAGTCGGACGAACTTACTCTGCTTGAGGAAGGAGGCGAGCTACACTGACGAGAACTTGAGAAGGCCGGCGCGAAGCTTGGACGTGAGACGAAAGGAAGAGGAGAGGCGAGGCTGGACTACTCCAAACGGTGAGGAGAGAGGCGATGCGAGTATTTCGCTCGGGTCGGCCGGACAGAGGGAGAGGAAGAGAAGACTAAAGAGGTAGGTGGGAAGGTGGCCGGTGGAGGGGATATCTGGGATAGGAAGATGGTATGGTGGGGAGTAGAGATGGGGATAAAAGGGGGCTCCAGTGGTGGAGATAGGCAGAGGAGAAAAGGGGCAGGGTCAAAAACCCTAATTTTGATCCAGAGATGGAGAGAGAGTTCCACTCTCTAAAAAATAGAGAGGGAAAGAACTGCCAAGAACATTCAGGGAACTAAAATTTTAATTGTCTGTTTTGCATTTATTGGTCGATATCTTACTCAGGGAACTGCAATTGCAAAAGACTTTCCTGGGATGAAAGAGGCAAAAGCTTATTGATATTTCTTTGTTCTACGTTTTTTAAACTATATAAATGCAAATTAGATTTTTTTTAGAAGGCAATGCAAATTAGTTAGCTTGACCAAGATCCGGTTTTGACCCTAAAAGTTGTCTGTTTGTTTTTCCGTCGCGATACCGTTAAACCGGGAATTGTTTTAATTCAAAATTGTTTATAGGGATGGCAATTGGTAAGGTAGGGTAGAATATTGATCATAGTTTTAAAAGCTGCAGTCCGACCGGTGGTTCGACCGGTCGGACCGCGAATCGCTCATTAAAGTGGTTCGTTTTTATGGGTAAATCCAGAGTCTGGTTGAACCGCTCATTTTCTGGTCGGACCGGGCAGTTCGCCCAGAAATCTCGGTTCGACCGGGGCAGTTTGACCAAAAAAATTAAAAAAATTAATATTTATCTTTGATTCGAGACCACACATTTTTTAAAATATTTTATTTTTTGTATTTTATAAAAATTAATATGTTTATATATAATTTATTAATTTATTACATAAATTATTTACATATATATCTATATATATTTTAAAAAATTACAAAAAATAGAAGAAAAAATATTCCGGTCAGACTAGTGGTTAGACCGGTCCGATCGGTCAACCCAGAAAATGGACAAAATCCGGGTTTTAAAACTATGGTATTGATAGTATCCAACCCATACCCTAGTTTTTTTTATTTGGATCCATATCCTACCCACGACCTTATGAATATCTTTTAGAAATACCCGGACTCAGACCCTAAGGTCTAATCAAAGATCCATGCGCTATCCATAGACCCGCTACTTTATACCATATTTTTTAAATTTTTTAATATGATCTATATAAAAAGTAAGAAGAAATTAAAGTTTATATAATAAAAAAATTTCAAACTATATTTAAATAAAATAGTAGCATTTCAACCAACTAAATAAATATGGTTCACAAGTTATCAATAAATTTATAAGTATTAAATATAAAGTTCGAAAACAAAATAATTTCTTGCTGATTTTTCATGTGACTTTTGAATAAGTCTTTGCGATTATCTTCTTGCTCCTTTCTTTCTCATATAATTTAGTTCTTTTCAATTTTTTCTGCATCTGAATATAAAATTTAATTAATTAATTAGTTATTTAAATTTGATATTTTAATATAAAAAAATTAATATTATATATACTTGAAACTTCACTATCAACATAATCAATAACTGAAGCATATTCTATACTATTTGCACATTCTACTGAATCTGTAGAGTAAAATAAGGTATTAAACTTAAGCACATTATTTTAAATCACAAACTTGATAAAATATATCATTATCGAATTACCTTTTTTCATGGTCTCACGCAACCAAATTTGCAAACACGTTAAAGTTTCTAAAGTCTATGAATGCAAATAATTACGATGAGCGCTTACCACCCTACCTTCTATGCTAAAAGCAGACTCCAAGGCAACACTGGACACATGAATACATAGCACATCTCGAGCAATGATTTGCAATATGGGATACTTGAGCCCATTATTTTGCCACCAATTTAATATGTCAAAGTTCTCTGCTCTAGGTAAAACAAACTCTTCTAAGTAATGACCTAATTCAGATTTGCTCACTGAACTCTTGAGTTTCTTCTTGCTCTTCACGAAATAGTCATATCGAGGTTTGTCTAATTAGGGGTTAGAATTTTTTTTAGTTAACTTATATATGTATTTTAATTATTTTCATAATAAACTAACTAGGATATAAGTAGGATCTAACTAATGGATATATGAGTATGATCTCACAAATGGGTCTATGGGCAGGGTCTGGGTTTAAATTGATCCAATTCAGACCCAGACCCTATTAAAATCCACATACATAAATCATATCCTATCCATGACCCGTGAATCCTAAGACCCCCTGGATAGGATAGATGTCTGATCCACAGGGTCTGGATCTTTTTGTCATCCCTAATTGTTTATATCAATCACGATTTGACGTAAGAGTCCAACTTAATATCTTGATGGCTAATAAATCTCAATATAACCATGACAAAATGAATTTGAGTAAATTGTCCTCAAGTCCCTGACTTTTGCTGAAATCACTATTTTCGTCTCTACTATTTAGGAAAAGAAGATTTCGTCCTTCATCATTGCTTAAATGTTATTCTAAGGTCCATGGTTCCGGTTTCAGGAAATTTCTCCGGTAACAAGGGACATGAAATGATTTTTTTGCCCTTTATTTAAAAATTTTAAAAATAAGATAAAGAATAGTTTAAAATAGTCTTTAACTTAAAATATAATCCGGGACGTACAACCAACTCCGTAAATATCATTTTTTGCTAAAATTTTGTCACCGACTACATTTCTACCCTTGTCAAGTTATAAAAAAAATGAAAAAATCTAAAATCAGAAGTCAGTAAAAATATCTTCACTCTGCCACCTCGCTCAACCCCCCTCCCCGAGTCCTGCGGCCGCGGTTCAAAATAATGATTCGGCTCCGACCAGTATATGGTCCATCAACGATTTCAGTAAAACCGCATTTTTGGTTCATATTAATCATATTTAAACAGCTTATAAAAATGCGCAAATATTAAATATTTGTGACATTTCAATTATTTGAGATACCATACCATAACATTAATTAATTTTTTTCGCCGCTTGCGAACGTCGACAGCTCGCTGGTAAGAAAATAACAGGTGATGTGTACTTTTGCCCGTTCCCTCTGCAAAATTAAGCAGAAGCTTTGCTGAACTTTTTTTGCCAGATCCCTAACTAAGATTTGTCCATTATAAAAGATCCAAGAAAATAATTCGAACACATCGCCCACTTTAGCTGAAGCATGTAACCAGTACGATAAGGCGGTGTGGATCTCGATATGTGTTTTACAACATCTAAAAACACGTACGTCCCTGAACAATTTTACATGAAAAAAAACACAACATGGAACCGTTTGAACTTTAATACTCGTGTTTCAAATTTTGTGTTATTTAGGTATTTATTAGATTGATAAGTTTTAATTAGAAAGTAGTAAATTTAAAATAGTAATGAATGAATGTTTAAATTTGATATTATTACATTTTAATGTATTAAATTGCACTTCGCATGAATGCTAATTATGGAACTACATGCAGTCGATGGTTTACAAAGCTATCAGGAGCTTCTAATATTGCTAGACTATTATGCTTCGCACTAGTATGTTGGTAATAGAGTCACCGAGGATATTATTAAATTAGCCTAGAGAGTAAAAGTGTGGAATTACATCTTGTAATACTAACGTCAATATAGGGCTTCTATACGAGTTATTTTTTCTTATCAGAATATTTTTTCTATTAAATTTTATCATGATAAAATTTTGACAAAGGTGGCACACATAACGTGGGAAAAACAATTCTATAATGGATCGATTTTATATATTAATGCCAATAATAATAAAAACAACTTAAAAAAAGACTACATAGAGATTCTTTGTACCCATTATACACAAGAAACGTTAAATATTTTTGATTTATATTATATAATATTCAGATGTATTGACCGACTAACACATAATTAAATTTTGTAAAATTTTTAAAATGCACCAAAATTTTGAGAGTATTTCACACTTCTATTTCTTAATAATTCAAATTAGAGATTTAGTTAATGAAAATAGCATATTTATTTGTTGATTTAAGAATTTAGATTTAGAAATACATTAATTTGAGATGGCACCATATTCGAACGTGCATTTGTCATCAAACTACCAGAACTATTTTTCGTATGTGCTTGCCGCTGGACTTCGCTTTGTCTTTTTCTAACATTTGCATACCGGTCGAAGCTTAGTACTATCTCACGTCAGTGTAAGAGACTCGTCTAATTGAACAACTCCAAAACAGAATAAAACAAGAAATTCATTTTCAAGGCCAAACAGTAAACTATATCAAGCAATTGTTTGTACTATGATGGTGACGGCAGTGAGGTAAGCAATTTTAATTCATACCGAAAATTGTTCATTTAAATGCTGTTAATAGAGTAAAATTTTTCTGATATAAAAAAGAGAACAAGAATACTTAAATGCATTTTCTTCCAATATAGGTTTCAAAAAGTCACTTTTTGTTAAATGATCGTTCATTCTTTACAAAATATACTGTTTTTTCTAAGTAGATTTTTATTTATTAATATAAACGGGGAGAACCCCGCCAGAATCCTGTGATTGTCACAAGATTGCAACTAGCCGATCCCGTCAAAACTTTGTGCGGTAAAATACGTAAGAAAAAACCAACTCATGGAAAGAGTATCGGCATCATACACATATTTCGTACAACCATGGACATAAGTACTGAAAATAAAAATCAGAACAAAAAAAAAACAAAAAAAAAAACGAACTGAAACCATGATAGCACTGAAGCAGCCGGTCAATTTGGTTCCCGAAGAGAGGCCAGGAATTCAATAAGGTTCTGTCTCTGAATAAGGGAGGAATCAGCCCATGCGCATGAAAAGGAATAGATTGCCTCAACATCGCTATGTCAAGTAGCCCCTCATAAAAAAAAAAAACTCGATTCCTCACAATGCAAGATTGTTTTATATACGGACTGTAGTCCATCTTGAGAGATTCGCTTAAATTTTATTTTGACAGAAAACAGTAAATGCCAAATGTTTACATTCTTACAGTGCAAGATAATAGTGTTACTAGTATATAACGTTAGTTTATACCAATTATTTTGCTGGAATGGTAAGTTGTGCAAACCTTCGGACTAAAAGAACCATTCCTGTAAAATCCAACAGTAGCTAGTCATAGTTTTATATCAATACTGATTTTAGCGACTAATCTATATTTGTATTACATATGATAACAAACGGTAGCAAAATTCTCTATAAAAAATAAATAATAAAAGCATAATTTTTAGTCAATATATTCAAATATTAAAATATTTATATCTAACCAATAGTTTTAAGCTAATGGATTTTTGATATTTTTAAAAAATTCCACCATACTAACAAAAAATAATATGGTAATCTTAATGGGTCATTTCAAAGAAGTTCATGAGATGAAATTTTGTTTGGACGTTGACTTCATCATGGAGGAGGTTGTGGAGGCAACAACAAAAGACAACATAAAAATGTTTTTATATCTTGTTAGAATTTCTATATATAGATAAAATGTTTTTGATATAAATAAAATACACAATGCAAGAATAATGAAATCTACAATACATCACAATCATATGGACAGTCCCAAATAAATTTTATTTTATATTGTGAAAATGGAATTGACAATACATGGAATACCGAGACAAAATCATACACCAATAACCGAAGTGTAACTGAATACATCATCAATAAACTCCCAATAATTCTTACTTTGCCGAGAAGACATATAGACTAAATGTCTTCACAATGTGGTCTTCTGGTACAATAATATATTTGGAAACATATGCCAATTTTCGAATCTCTCAAAATATTGCTCTAGGGTATTGTTTTATATAAAATTGTTTACCTTCGGATTTTATCTTTTGCAAGATGTTCACCGTCCATATTGATCGGGGTTTGATCTACACGAAATTCAAATGAAATCAATATTTTTCTTTGTCAAGTTTTAACACAGATGATTCTCAATTCTCGAAATCATGGTAGTGATGGCTAAACCAATTTATTTCGTTCTCAAGCCTCCTTGTGTTTTAATTCACATACGATACTTTGTACTTGACAGCAGATTTTCAAAATAAAATAGCCGTGTACAATGACACATGAAAGCTTATATACATGGGTCCATAGGAAACACAGTATGGATAAATGTTATTTCTGCTGTATGAAAACTATGTTTGCATTATTTTTTGCAAGAAATATCGAAGTCACTTGTCATCATATGTCAAGAAGTACTGTCCCAAATTTGACTCCACGTTGTTAATGCAGAATGCAAAAAATATAGAAATGGAGCTTCTAATAAATTGACCGCACTCGTGAGACAAATATGTGATACGATTTGTAAAATACTGGAGACATAGAACAGAAGATGTCTTCCAGAGTACTCAAGGACAACATACATAACACTACCAAGTCTGATAACATACTTATAGGACACCATAAAGTTCCAATTGCACAAACGGGTTCTATATTTATTATTCTAAATAAAATAGTTTCAAAATGACAAATGGTACATCACTGGCTCAAGGGCGTACATGGATGTATGGAGGTCGAGAATTTAACACTAAATATTTGAACCTGAGATCGGAGAAACTAACACTAATTGAGAATTTGTCACAAAACACAAAATATTATCGTAGGAAACATCCTTCAGTTCACCGCTAAATAGAAAGCTACAACACATGATACCATGCAAAAAACTTATAAAACTACAAGTTATAGAGTGATTTTTTCCCATAATTAAAATCATATTAGTGGCATATCGGGCAGCAAAACCACGTGGATTAACCTACAGAAATAGTCAATCTACTGGCTTCAATTCCGAAATAACTTATCCTCATCCGCCAAAGAGGTGCCAAAACTAAAGCACCAATAATTGTTCACATAGTTTTTTAATCATGTACGATAAATTTTAATTTTATCAATTTTTGCATTCACTTTTAAGAATTTAATTTTGCTAAATTTACCAGGGAAATTTTACTATTTTTATGATTATCTTCGACTATTTTGAACTTATTAAATCATCATATATCAATTGAAAAAAAATAATTAAAGGTCTAATTTCAGAATTTGCAGTAGTCAATGCAAAGGGTGAAGAGAATTAGCTGGCCCAGGATCTGTATATAGTCAATTAACCTACTTAAGAAGTTGTTTTTCTGTCTGTAGTGGACCATCGCTAGAAACCATACAAAATTTAATGATAAACTTTAAGTGGGTAACTAGGGGTCCCCAAACCTAAGTCCCTGGTTATCAAGTATATTTTATCAAGATTTTTAAAGTGCTCGTTAATTATCACTCTTTGTTCCTGGTGAACTGATGACGACTGGTTAGACTAAAGTTAATTGCCATATTCTCGAGCCCCAATATTTCTTGATGATGACTTTTGGATCCATCAATTAATTATGTGATCAATCAGTAAACACGCCTTTTATGAAAGCTCCACACGTTTTACCTGCTATCTATAAGTCTTAAGAAACGAATTTGCACGAACGTGATTTTGTCTTTCGTATTTCACACATACAAATATTAGAAAATTAATTTATTCTCATAACATGTTAGAATATTTACATAGTTAAAATCATATATATATTTTTTCAAATGATCTGTGTTCTCAACACACCCTCTTAAACCTCTTAAATAAAATTTGTGTTTGAGGTGTGAACGTAATTCCGACGTGCCATGAGAAGATTTGTGAGCAAAGTGTGTCATGCGATCAATTTGTATTATTAATATGTTTGAAAAAGTTATATCAGACTCAAGATTAAGGGTGAGCATTTCGGATAATCCGAATCCGAATATCCGAATTTCTTATTATCCAAAATATCTGAAATTACATTTTTTCTATCCGAATCCGAAAAGTATATTATCCGAAATTCAAAATCCGAAATAATTTTGGATACGGATAATTCGAATTATCTGAATTTAAAAATTATGTTAATGTTCATATTAAATAATTTCAAACAAAATATATCTAAGTGTTAACATAAAATTAGGTGATTGAACTTTAGTTTTTATGTTATTTAAGGTCCAAAGTATGTCCATTCATATCCCAATTTATTATATATGTTACATATGGATTGAAATAAGTCCAACAAATTAAAATATATATTATATGTCTCAAAATTTTGGATTTTCGGATAATCCGAATTACATAATTTCTTATCCGAATCCGAATCCGAAATAAAAATATCGAATAATCCAAATCCAAATTTGAACATAAATTATCCGAATCCGAATCCGAAAATAAAAATTAGATATCGGATTCGGATTTTTTTTCTCACCCCTACTCAAGATCATAAAATGAGTATATGAACTCCACCTATCATACAAAACGTCCTTTTCTGCAGTTTAGATTCGCGCAAGTATACCTTATTTCTTTTTTCACTCTGCATACATGGAGGGTTTGAACGTGATTCAAGCTCAGCGAGTTCTCGTCTTGAGAACGCAAATAAAGTATCCATAAGCTTCCGTTGATTTTGACCACCATTGTTGTTTTGAAAGGCTAGATTTGATTGAATATAATGTTATTCACATGTACATTTTACATGAGTATAAATTTTTTCGCATAAAACCGGATGAAGAGCGTTCGGTTCATTATTTATGGATACTCGTGTACGTTGCACATGTAGTTGGGCATGGACATGTATTTCAAGAACAGAATCGGAACAGATGCATATACTGTCTTTGTTTCCGTAATGGCTGAACGAATGAATGGATTAGATTGAAAGGGTTAATAACCTTTCAAAATTGATGGGATTGTTAAGATTAACACATATCGAGAGGTTATAAATGAGAAAAATTCGTATGGCCATTGTTTTAAAATTTTGTATTGGAAATAAAGATTCTTATTTGATATTTGAGATGGTTTTTTTAATAAAGAACTTCACTAATAAAAAAGAAAAAAAAATACAAAAATAGTCACAAGTCCACAATACACCTAGTGACCAACTATTCTGATAGTCAAGTTGGCAAACAACTCACTATCAACTAGCCAAGAAGCCTGATAGTCTAATGTGGTAGAATCAAAAAGGCCGCATCACCTCCTAGCTAACAAACCTGGTAGTCAGGACGGACAAATAAGCTAGACGGGGTCGCAAATTTTTTCCCAAATTTAAATTTAATTAGTATGTTCTATCTCAATACAAGGTGATGAAAAAAACTCTTATTTAGTACACTCTTTTATAAAATTTTCACATTTGGATGCCAACAATGTTTAGTAACATAGAGGTCAACCACATGAGCAAAAACAATTTTTATTCATGCATTCATCTTCTTCTTTTTGTGACTTTCATTATAAATTAAGGCGGAAATGAGAAAGAACGGAAGATAAATCTTCCATAGGTTCTGAAGAGAAAAATGTAAGCGCAGATATTATTACAATAACCAAGGTACATCAGAATAAAGTTGTACCACCTAGGCATAGTGGCAGCCGTTCATAACATCTTCCCGTCAACTGCATTTTGTGATTGGAAAAAAACAACTCGATCTCTAAAATTATTGCTTTCCATATATCTGCCATCGACATTCTTTAATAGATCTACTTTATTCATAATATAGATATATTTTTGCTGTGAAATTTTCGCATTCAATGAAAATTTATTTTCCTCGATCGATTTGTATATCCCATTTTGTATTGGTTTAGGCTTAGAATTCTACATATGTCAGAAGATCTACGTGACATGATAAAGATTTGCAACTTGAGATTGTTTAGAACCGACGTTGAGTTTATTTCATCCGTGTTATGTTCAATGAACTATTATACATATCCCATCACTTATCATCATAAGAATCTCTAATTGCTTCTATAAATTCACCTTAAAATTTCTTTACTATAACGTAAAAGCACAAACTGGACCTTTTGCCCCCACTAGTTTGGACTTGGGTCCAGTCAGATGCTACTTGAGATTCGCTTTCCCCTTGGTTAAAATTTGTGTGCATCACCTACGTACTTTTATTGTAGGCTGTGCATGTGTGTATATTTTACCCTCTTATTAGGGATATCCCAACGGTTATCCTATGCCTTAAAATCCAACCTCGAGTTCCTAACTCTAACCCTTACCCTGGTAAAGGATACCTGGTCAGGTTATATGATCTCTGGTTGGTCACATTAGTAAGTGTAGGATTGCTTTTCTAATTGCATAACGCTTGGCTAATATCGGTTGCCGTTTTTTCCATTAACGAGAATTGTTATTACAATGTTTATCATGGTACGAGAACATTCCACATTTACTTTTAATATGTTATATGTGCATATAGCATTATTAGATTAATTCTAAAACTTGTAATTTATTTACAATTTCACGTACCAAATTTGTGGACGCATAATACGAGCTGTATATTGTATGTCTAGTTTTATATGAACACTGAGTGTGAACATCCTCTCCATCCCAACGGCAACGTCACTTTTTTTTTTTTGCAAAATATTTTGTATCTTAATAATTCCGTTTCCTATTTATGGTCTCATCTAATGATATTCTTTTCATACTTAAATTTTAGACATCACTAAAGAAATCCAAATTATTTATCACTCATTTTGACATTAATTCATCGACTTTGCAATCTTGGAACAAAATGTGAATAAGCAAATCGTATCCTCGTAGTTCTTTTAATTTGTAATCCTGTCATTTTTCTTATCGTATGTCTTTTTAGCTACCTGACACTTTATATTTATTACTTATTTTAAAAGGAAATTTGTATTTCCCACTTAATGATGACAAGAAGAAAGGATTAATTTGGTGGCTTCCGTTTATGTAATGTGCGGAGCCAGAGTGATACACGAAAGCGCATTTGCAAAATTATTTAAATTAATTGTCTACCATCAAAGAATTGTAGCTCCACCTAATCTGACTTTGTGGTCCATCTAAGTACTAACTATGACAATTACCTCATTGTTAGGGAAGGGAGTTTCTAGAATAAATGTTAAGATATTTTTATTAATCAACTAAAGAATATTTTTATGCTTTTTGAGTCATTTTATAGTGGTCATTTCATACAAACTTAGTATATTATATTATCGATCTTTTCGTAAAACATAGCAGAAAGAAAATGAACAATGTAAGTTTAACCCTCAAAAAATTCTAACTATTTGATACACCAAGATATCAAGTTATAACCAATACTTAATAGACGGGAGGATAACAAATCTTATATTTTTTCAAGAGATCAGTTATTCAAACTTAGGGGTGGGCAAATAAACCGAAACCCGTAAATCCGAACTGAATCGAACAAAAAAATCCCACCCGAACTGGAACCGAAAAAATAGTTTGGATTGGGTCTGATTTTTAACAAAATTTGGTTCTCGGGTCCGGGTCAGGTCCAACCTACAGATCCATTTGGACCCGACCCGAATTTAAATATTTATATTACTTATGGTAAGTGTCATTTTTAATCGATGCTTTAGTTTATATTATATATTTTGATACATAATTTTCTCCCGTGAGTGTCATTATAGTTTATATTATATTATATTATAGTTTATATTATATATTACTTAGTTTATATTATATATTACTTATAGTAAGTGTCATTTTTTTCGGATTTTATGGTTCGAGTCTGGGTCGACCCAGACCCATATTTCGGATCCAGGTCGGATCCAAAGTTAAAATGGTTCAGTTCGAGTCTCATAATTCCCTGATTTTTGGGTCTGGGTTTTTCGGGTCTGGGTCGGATCGGGCGGGTCGGGTCTTTTACCCACCCATATTCAAACTCTAGTGCTCGCAAAAAAAAAACATATTTATTAGATTAAGAACAAAATTCAAAATCGTCTAAGACTCCAAAAATTTAAAATTTAATTAAATAAATTTAAAATTCACAAAAAATAGTAAATCATAATTATCGATGGACCTAGTAATTTTTTCCAGATAAATAAGTTTCCGTTTTTGTTTTTTATTCATTTAAGCGACGGATAAACCGTCTTCTAATTGACTGCAATTTAGGACCAAACATTACTGAGTACCAACCCAGAGCTAACTATTTGATTAACTAACAACGATATTGTATTTCTACTCGTGTTTACACTTTCTAAAAGGGTTAATCAAAATGGTGCATTGGGAACTAAATTTGTGGAGGATTAAGAATTACATTTCTAGAAAAATTCAAAATCTAGAATTATATACATTGTCTGCTATGAGGGCAGAAGTTATTCTTCAAGACGAACCACTTAGATCTCTTTTTTTTTCTAAAAAAAAGAAAGAAAGAAATTCAAATTATACCTAAACTAAATCAGAATACAATGGGAGACCCAGTGGTCTGGACTCAGCGGCCCAAAACCCACTACTAACACGAGACTTCTTAATTTATAGGGACCCGGCGTCTGGGGGAACCGATTGGGTCCGGGCTCTAAAGGCCCAATTCGGCCCGGATGGGATGCTAACCGTCCACGTCACTAAAAAATTCACAAGGGAGATCTAATCTAATGGCTTAAATTGTACAGGGATATTTTCGTCCTTTTAGCATATTTCCCCTTTTCCTCTCCTTTCTCGCTCATCTTCTCTCTCCCAAAGTTGCCACGAGCCCGACGTCGACGAGGAGCAGGCCGACGGTTAAAGGACGGAGAAGAGGTTCCTGAGGTGGTTACTTCAAAACCTCCTCGCCGGAGGTAGGGGACAAAGAGAAGCGGTCGAAGAGTAGAGGAAGAAGAAGAGGAGGAACCCGTCCGCCAAGAGACGGAGCCACTGGTTGTTCTAGAATATGAGAGAGGATGAAACCGGCGGCGGAGTGGCGGCGGGGAGGAGGTTCGAAGGCGGAGAGACGGCGGCTTGGGAGTGAGCTCAGTGGAAGAGAAGGGAAGGAGAGAGAAAGGGTGGATAGGAAAATTTTGTATTTATTTTTTGAGGGTTGCAAATTTATTTTAATGAGAAAAAAATGATTGATATAATTATGTGGACCAAAAGTATAATAAAATCTAAAAAAAAATATGATAAAACCAAACTGGAAAGACTTTTCAATCTTTTAAAAAATACAACAGTACTAGTGTCTAATTCACCAAATTTCAATAGTCTCAGAATAATCTAACCAATGTAAAATTTTATTTCTCGAGAATAAACACATTTACGATAGTAAGATCTGGTGTTAAATTTTATCAGGCCAAAGATCAGATTGATAGTGTGTAATTACAAGAAGCTAAGAAATCTACATGCTTTCATATTAAGTTAAAATATCCAAATTTAATATAAAAAACAGTTAACTATTTTTTTTTCTTCTGAACAGTCGTAATCCATAAAAAGGTTCATACATTTATGTTCTACTAAAAGAGTTCTCAATGATTTTTTTATGGATCAGACCCGAAAAACACCTATTAGAAAAGTCTTATCCTTCAAAAAAAGAAGACATAAAAAGTAAGATAAGTTCTCGGGACTACTTCATGTTGTAGGATGGTAATGAGTAGGATACTGTTAGCATTTAATTTATACTTTAATTTTATATCCATATTTTACTAACAATTTTATCAGTATCTATCTTTTATACGTCTTTCGGAGATTTATGTTCTATTCATAGACTTGTTACTTTATATCATAATTTTTTAAATTTTAATATAATCCATATAAAATTAAGAAAAAAATAAATTATGTATAATAAACAATCTATATAAGAAAAAAATAATATCAAACAAAATTTAAACCAAATAGTAAAATTTAAAATAAATAAATACATATGGTTAAAAAGTTATCAATAAACTCATAAAAATTAAATATAAAATTTCAAAATAAACTAATTTCTTGTTAAATTTTTATGTCACTTGTGAATATCTTTTTATTATCTTTTTGGTTAGCTACTTAATTTTTCTAGTTCAACGTTATAATTTTTTGGTTGGTTATTAAATTTTTATAATTAGGCGTTAGGACTTTTTGGAATTAATTTATATATGTATTATAATTGTTTTCAAAATTAATTAATTAGTAGGATCTTAATAGAGTCTAACTATTGTATCTATTAGTATGTTCTAACTAATAGATCTATGAATATGGTCTGAATTTGGATTTATATGGATCTTATCTAGACACAAACTCATAATTTATTCATGCTCGTAGACTCTAAAACTCACGGAATATGATAAGATTTCGATCTACAAGGGATGAATTTTTTTTTTTCCCATCACGATCAGCACAAAGCCAATAGTACAAATAAAAACGTATTTTCTTTTTTGCATGTTTAAATTTTAAAAGCCCTATTTATTGATTCAATCTCACTATATGGACATACATTGGCATCCAATTGATTAAGATTCAAGAATATCAATAAAACAGAAAAGGTTTAGTTTATTACCATACATTTTGACATTTTTTGACCTAGTATCGCATGATTTTGAATTTCTTTTTTAGAAAAGGGGTTACTACTAAGTTGACAATTTTGGTGAGAAATCGTTAATTGCTTATCATAACTCTCTATGATACTGTAGATATCTTAACCAATGTTTGATATGTTAGAAATGAATTAAGTAATTTGATTGTATTATTTATATGGACAATGTGTGTGTATTTTTTGTGTGGTGAGAGAATTTCATATTTAATGGCAGAAATTTCTGAATAGATCAAACTGTGGAGAAGTCTTTTTTTAAGGTCACTGTGGAGAAGTGTTAGAGTCTGAGTGTTATTTTTGTCCACGGATTTGCCTACCTGATTAAATATCCATATTTTCTTTGCGAAAAAAATCAATGTCTTAGTCTATTGCTGTTGTGTTCACCTGATTTTTATTTGTTAGTTTGTTGTGTTCTCCTAATTGTAGTGCGATTATGGCTAGATTCCGAGGAGGAATGGAGGAAGGCCGTCAAGGCAAGATATGAGAAATTTGTTTGGTTGGATAGATACGAGTCTACTTTAAATTTGTTTTAAGATGATCAAATTTTAATATTGTCTTTATTATTTAGATTTAGCTCAATTCACCTAATTTTTTTTTAAATCGCATGCAAAGATTTGAAACGATATTTTTCCCGCAAGGAGACATACTTAGCTAGCCCAATCAAATAATTTCCTTTTTTCGTCGGGACAATATTACCTTTGCCATGAAGAAAAGTGTCGCAACCCCGGAAAGAAAAAACTAGAGGTCGAAAGGCTGTTTGCCAGTGTCATTCATGTCATTGGGAGTAGAGTTACAACGAAAGTGCATAAGCTCCCGTTTTTGTTAATAATCCTCTGTATAGTAGACCATGTCATTAAAAGATGAGCATTGTGATAAATTAAATTATCCTCCGAACTTTTCAAGAAAATAAAGGCCATTTCACAAAAATAAACGCAAAATGCATTATGTTGGTCTCAAAGAGGAAGGCAAGTCCTAGTGGTAAAATGCATATGTCCAATCAAAATATGAAGTTATGATCAAGTGTAGAATTTTAAATTATATATATTTATAGAATACTCGATTTCAATTACCATATTAGATTAATAAAGAATGCACGTATATGCAAATTAAATTAATGGAGAATTCAGAAGTTTGTATTTTTTTGAAATCCGGTGAGTAAAATTAGAAAAAAAAAAGAATTTCCCTAAATTTTTAGGGTAAATAATATTAAAAACTACAAGATATTTTAAATGAAGTTACACCGTTTTTATAAGAGAAAATTATTTTTGCTCTTCCAAAATTTGAATATAATCTTAAACTCCAATCCCAAATCACAACCCACATTTTCTCACTCATCTTTTTTTTTTGAGAAATCCTAATCTATTACAAGGTGGGGGTTTGATCCCCTGATCTCTCCCCACCCATCCCAACCCCAATGCCACTGGACCATTTGGTCATCTTAAGATTGTCACATTGTTTTGTGCAACTGTGGTCATATTGTTCATTGTTATTATTAGAATTAGTTGATTTACTATTCATTGTTATTCACACAATTTTTTTATTATGTCTTATTATGTCGTTGATAAAATTAAACCTCATAAAAATTTGACCTCCTAGACTTTGTCAGGGGTGTGTCAAATTACTACATTGGTATAAAAATACTAACTCATTTCTTTATATCAAACTTATGAACTTCGGAAGACTTACCGTACATATATAATAGCTTAATTCAGAATATTGAGAATCCTTACACATATTCATTTGGGCGTCTTACATAAGATTAAATTCAAGTAGAAAAAGCACTTAAAAGAACATTAATAAACCAAAATACTACAATTAAGATCAGCAAAATATACGCACATATAATTAAACAAAACAAGACCTA
>SOPF01019476.1:0-10455 GCA_012979155.1 Hypericum perforatum
GGATCTTGACCAGTGGCAATGAACACTGCAGACACAATGTTGCTCGCATGGGCGTTAAAACCACCGAGAGCACCAGCCATTGCCGAACCAGCCAGGTTCTTGAGCATATTGAGCTCCACAAGAGCTGCAACATCGGTTTTCAAGACCTCCTTCACCACCTTCTCCTTTATAACAGCCTCACAAACCACTGATTTGCCACGCCCTTCTATCCAGTTCACAGCCGCAGGTTTCTTGTCAGAACAAAAATTCCCTAATAAGAAAAGCAATGGTGGCTCGAGTTGTTAATAAATATATCACAAACGCCTAACATATATAACATCCAGCCAAGAGCTGAGAAGGAAAATCAGCTGGAAATATCTCTCCCGCGAGCAATGTCTGGTCTTCAGTTTAGCAAACTGATCAATTAAATAAAAAATATATGTCATAAACATCCGAACACTCGCGAGATCAGTAACCAATCAATCATGATCGCTCCTAAAACTGGTTTAGAAACAAGCCATCAGGGGCGTCATAGTTGTACCATTTATATATGCAAGCAAGTCTTTAAGCCTTAAGCAAGAGAAGATACCCTCACTTGTTTAAGGAACATATAATTATTCACAAACAAGGATGAGGAAAATTTCACAGAATAATGCAAAAACGGACACCTTGTTTAAACCTTCCTTCTATGCTCCCTGGCAAATAATATGAGAACAAACAAATTGAGAAAGGCGGTATGGGGAAGTAAGAAAAACGTCAGAGCATACCAGAGATTCCAATGACATCCATATCAGGGAAATCGTTCTGAAGGAACTCAAGGACGTTCTGGACCCCCTTGGATACCATGTTCATCCCCATTGCATCCCCCGTGCTGCAGCTGAATCTCATGTACAGATTCTTCCCCGCAATCGAGCACTTGATCCCCTGCAGCCTCCCGAATCTACTCGACCTGCAACCAATTAATCACATCTGCATATGTTAATGTTATTTCTTTTCCGCATATGGCGGGGTTTGAATTATACCTGTTGAAGACGCAGGAGAGGGTGTTGAAGTGCTCGGGGTTCTCGAGAAAGAACTTGAGTTCGGTGGCGCGACGAGCGGAGGCGAAGCGGACGACGGGGGCACGGGTCATGGCGTCCCGGAGGACCGTGGAGGTGGCCCCACCACAGGCATAGATGGCCTTGCATCCGCGGTTAGTGCTGGCGACCAGGCACCCCTCCGTGGTCGCCATGGGGACCGAGTACTCAAACCCATCGAGCAGCAGCGGCCCCGCTATCCCCACCGGAAGCTGAACGTACCCCACCGGCATCTCGCAGCACTGCCCTAAGATGGACTCGTAGTCGAACCCTTCAAGAGGGAGCCCCTTAAGGGACCGACCCGTCACCCTCTGGAGTGCATCCCGCCGGACGCGGGCAGCCCGAAGGCAGTCCCCGAGGCGGGACTCCAGGGAGTAGGATGGGAGTTCGCCGGAGACCACCGACCTGACAATGTCCTCGTCCTCCTGAGAGGAAACGAGGGGGTCGGGGAGAACCGGCCTGGAGATGGCGGGGCAGGGACAGGAGCCCACCTCCTTCGTCTCCGCCTCCGCCTCCCAGGGGTTGGGGTGAGGGCGGGAGATGAAGGACTGGACGAAGCCGATGCCGAAGAATCCAATGAGGTAGATGATGGAGGCGACGAGGGAGACAATGGAGGCGAAGTCGAAGAGGGTGAAGACGTGGAAGAGCGGGGTGGAGCTGCGGACCTTGTCGCGCCAACGGTGGAGGAGGTAGTACGCGGCGGAGACGAAGAGGCTGAAGAAGAATGCGTTGGTGAGGAAGAGTGGGAGGGGAAGGGCGTCTGACGCCTTCGGAGATGACGGCGGTGGCCTAATAATCTTGTCGACGACCTCCTCCTCCGCCTTCTTGGAGCGGCGCCGGGGCTCCATTCCGATCAAGTTAAATTGATTGTTGCGGTGGAGAGAGAGAGACAGAGAGAGATTGAGGAGTTTATAATATCCCCGTATCTTGATCTCTCTCTCTCTCTCTCTCTCAATGTGTCTCCTCTTCGATGCCAATTACGGAATTATAAACTAAGGTGGTGGAGAGAGAGAACGAGAGAGAGAGAGGTGGAGCGAGGAGGGTGGTGGTCCCTCTGTTAGGCTAGGTTGTGTTTGTTTGTTTTTTGTTTTGCGGGGAGGGAGGGGACAAACGCCCTGAAGAAAATGGCCTGAAAGAAGACCTATTTAGTCATTTTAGTGTAAAGTCTTTTTTTGGCATTTTATGAGATTGTGAAACGTCGTCGGATTTGTAAAAAAAAAATAAAATTACTATTTTGCTCTTTTCTTACCCCGAAAGTACTTCTAATTTTACCGTGCCATGCAATTTTTTTTTATAAAGTGGCGCGTAGCCTATATTAATAAACGAGTTACAACGTGATACAAAAAAAATACAATTACAAGAAAATCGGGTTTTTTTATATTTGGTGTTACTTCATCGTTAATTTCAAAAATGGTACCCAAAAAACGAAAATTATGAAACTAGTGTCCACGTTGATTTTCTCTTTCCAAATTACGGGTTTTTTTTCTGGCCAAACAGGATTACGGATTTTTTCCCGGTTGAACCAAAAAACAAGTTAAAAACTTGTAATCTGGTTAATGAATTAAAAATTCGTAATACCAAAAAATGGGTAAAATTCATTATCCGGTGACCGTATTACTGGTCTTTTACTAGTTTTTTGTTTTCATGAAATAGATCTCAAAAAGTTATGCGGATTCAAACAAAAACATTTCTCGAATCGGACATCCGAGCACTAAGATATGGTTCTTCAAAGTTTTTTTTACATAAACACTCAATTTTAATTTTTATGAATTTTTTTGAATTTTTCTAAACTTTATAAAAAATACAAAAATAATAAAAAGACGGAAAATCGTCTTTTGTTCGGAAAAATTTTTGTATTTTTTTGTTAAAAATCTTCTTTTGTTAAAACAATTTTTTTTATATTTTTTTGAAATTTATAAAAGTTCAGAAAATTCAAAAAAATTCAAATCGAGAGATTATGTAAAAATATTTGGAAGAGCAATATCTTGGTGCTCGGATGTCCGATTCGAGAATTTTTTTTAATCTGCATTATTTTTTGAGATCTATTTCATGAATCCAAAAAACAAAAAAAAATCCATAATACAGTCACCAAACCAGATTACGGATTTTTAATCCGTTTTCTAGTTATGTGATTAAAATTCCGTAATCTGGTTCAAACAGGAAAAAAAATCCATAATTCGGTTTGGCCGGAAAAAAAATCCGTAATTTGGAAAGAGAAAAATGACGTGCACACCAGTTTCATAATTTTGGTTTTTTGGGTACCATTTTGGAAATTTATGATGAATAGTAACACCAATATAAAAAAAACCCTGAAAACCAAATAGAAAACGAAACAGGTCCGACGAGTGCAAAGTGGCACAAGAGGAGAATGATGGACGATTGAAAAGACACTAGGGTCATCGATCGAGACGGAGTTCTACCGAAACAAGTTTTAGCTAATAATTTCAAGACAAAGTCAATAGGACAAATGAGTGTAAACTCAGCAGATCGCCAAGGTTGATGTAAATCGACTGAGACAAGGTTCTCCACCCACAAACATCAGACAAGCATCAAGATCCGAAATGATCTCAAATCATAATAATGTTGATTCAAACAAAAGTAGCAAAAACTAAGCAAACATCCAACGAGATCAAGAAATATATGTGACCCGGGGTAAAAAACAACAAGGAAGTAAGACATAACAACGAAGCAGATAAAAAACAAGCATAAAAATGAAAATAAAAGGAGGGGCCAGGGGTAGGCCGACGGTGACCCATCTTCCAAAGCCCCCTGGAGAGACTCGACTGGTCGACGGGGACGCAAAGAGGAGGAAGGTCGGGTAGTCTGACGACCACTTCCTAGGCAAAGTTGTCAAAGGCTTCAGGCAAGGCGAGTCATCGAGGACTGAAAGGGGAGGACAGTCGGAGAGACAGACGGCCACTACCTAGGCGAGGTCGTCGGAGGCTCCAAGCAAGCTCCAAGAGATGCGAGGTCGTCGGAGATGCCAAATGAGATGAGTTCGACGAGGGAGAAAGCTTAGCGAGTCCTTTATGCAGCCAACAGCGCACACACCCTCACCTGCATAGATCTCTCTGTCAGTAACCGCACTTGCCTCCACAGCCTTTTTTATGGTAGTTGTCACATCATCCATCCTCAATTGTAGCGTGACCCAAGTCCCGGCGTACATCCATTCAACATCAAGATCAATAGCGTCGGCGATGACAAAGGTGGAGCTGGCGAGGAGGAGTTGCATAGAGATGTGAGGGACTTCCTGGTCTGCCTTGCGCTTTATCTAAACGGTACGCGCGGTCTCCTCGGTGCCGAACGTTGCTTTGTAGAACTTCACAGCCTCGCTCGTATTGGGATCCTTCACCAGCAGCTATAACTTTAAAGTGGAGAAACCACCATCGCCGTCTTGAACACCTCCCCGGTGGCTTCTCAACTCTGGACCTCCGGTTGGGCGTTCCAAGACATGGCTAGTTTCCCAATAGTGGACTCAACCTCGTCGTCCTCCATACTGCTCGAGCTGGTGACAATTCTGGCCTAAGATGAAACTTTTGATAAGAGGAGATGAGGTTTCAGAGATCGTGGAAGGTGGAGGGAGGAGGAAGAAGGTGGAGGGTGGAGGAAGGAGTCTAGGAAAATGGAGAAAGTCAGGCGGAGATGGAAGAGAGGGTAAGGAAAAAATAGGAGGGTCTAGAAAAACTCCAACTAGAGAGAAATTTTTGGTAGAAGGAAAATAAAAAAAGGAGGAAGAAGGTGGAAGGTGGGGGAAGGAAGTGGAGGGTGGAAGAAAGAGAGAGAAAAGAGGCTACCTTGCCATGCCATCTCAACTATGTGTTTAAGAACTCTTTTCCGATTTTAATTTAGTTATTTTTGTACATATTTGGATACCATAGAAAAGAAACTTGTTTAATTTCACACATTTTACTTAATTATCATATGGTAATACTTTTCTACTTTCTTGATTAAAATTTTGTGACAAATTTCTATTTCTTTTAAAGTTGTACTTTTATTATTATCAAATATCAGTGCACGTCATATTTCTCTATCCTATGTGATATTAATATGGGAACGTTATAATATTGTCCACTTAAGGCTCCATATGTTACATTATTTCATTTTTGGATAGAATTATGAGATTATGGATTTAAGAGTAGAATTCGTTCAACCTTTTCATATCCCTGGAGAAATATGATGTATCGCAAAAAATGTGAAAAAAGTCAAACTTCAAAAAAAATTAGTCAACAAAAATTTAAATTTGTAAACTTTCATCACCACATTGTATTTAAATAAAAATTCGTGAAATCATAGGATATCAAAGTGAAGTAGAGACTTTAAAAAAAATCAAAGTGAAGTAAAGAAAAATAGAGATAGCTTTTGGGCTTCCGTTTCCAGAAGGAAGAGCTTTGGGCGTGGCCCGAAAGAATAGTCAGATACGGGCGGCCCACCCTCCAGAAAACAGATACAATGTCTAGAAGTTAGTTTTCGAAATGAAACAATTACAAGAAGAAAACAGAGAGAAGGGAGATAGAAAGAAAAGATGGAAACTGAAAGTGGAAGAGTAGTAGTATGCGTGACCGGAGGTGGCGGTTACTTGGCATCATGGCTCATCAAACGACTCCTCTCCCTCAACTACCTTGTCCATGCTACCCTCAGAGAACCTTGTCTCTACTCTCCCTCTCTCTCTCTCTCTCTCTCTTCCTCTCTGCTCTTCTCTCACCATTAATATATATAATATAATAATAAAATTTATATATTTGTGATGGTATTACAGTGGGAAAAGAACTTGATGTATTCATTGAAGGAAGAAGTACATATATACATGAACAGAGACCTACGATAACTATACTCTGCTGACACGATATACACGATGCTAATAATACTATAATCATTCTACAAGATAATGTGGGATAATGTAAGATAATGTGGGATAAGATAAGATAAGATAAGATAAGATAACTACCGATAATGATATTATCCAATACTCCCCCCTCAAGCCGGCGCGTGGAGATCACGAACGCCGAGCTTGGACATTAGAAATTTTAGACGATCTCGTGGGAGGGCTTTAGTAAAACTATCGGCCAGTTGTAGCTTGGTGGGAATGGCAGTAGGAGCAATGCGACCACGAGCAAATTGTTCCCGAACAACGTGACAGTCGATCTCAATATGCTTGGTTCTTTCATGGAAAACAGGATTGGCGGCAATGTGACGAGCTGCTTGATTGTCACAGTAGAGTGGAATGGGTTGAGAAAATCTCATACCAAAGTCTGCCAAAAGCTGAAACAACCACAACAATTCTCGCGTCGTAGTGGCCATTGCACGATATTCAGCTTCAGCAGATGAGTGGGATACAGTATTTTGTTTCTTGCTTTTCCAGGAAATAGGGCTGCCACCTAGAGTGATAACATATCCAGTAGTAGATCGTCTTGTAGTCGGGCAATTTGCCCAATCTGAATCAGCATATGCTTCGAGATGTAATGTACTGGAAGAGGAATAAAAAATTCCTTGCCCCGGCGTGCACTTCAGGTATTGTAGGAGGTGTTCCGCTGCTTGCCAATGAGAGGTGCGAGGTGCCTGAATAAACTGGCTAAGTATGTTAACAGTGAAGGAGATGTCCGGTCTAGTTACCGTCAGGTAGATTAGCCGACCGATGAGACGTCGATATCGACCAGGATCATCATATAAGTCACCATCTGTACTGGCAAGTTGAAGGTTGGGCTCCATAGGAGTACTTACTGGTTTGGTACCAGATACTCCAACATCGGACAAAATATCTAATGTGTACTTGCGCTGTGTTAAATACACGCCATGGTTGGATCGTGCCACTTCTATTCCAAGGAAATAACGAAGACTTCCCAGGTCCTTTATTCTGAATCGTTGCAAAAGGAGCAGCTTGATGTATCGAAGGAGACTAACATCATTTCCTGTCAAGATAACATCGTCAACATAAACTATTAAGAAAGCTGATGCGGTGCCCTGCGTCAAGATAAAGAGTGAATGGTCGGCATTTGATTGTCGAAAACCAATGCATAGAAGTGCAGCCCGTAAAGTGAAGAACCAATTTCTTCCTGCTTGTTTGAGTCCGTATAGAGACTTTCGTAGTTTACAGACAAGGTGAGATTCGCCATATCGAGGATGTCCGGGAGGAACCTGCATATAGACATCCTCGGAAAGATGGCCATGTAAGTAAGCATTTTGAACATCTAGTTGATATAATGGCCAGTTGCGGACAATGGCGATTGATATAAGGACTCGTACGGAGACAAGTTTGGCCACTGGGGCGAATGTCTCATGGTAATCAATGCCTTCCACTTGAGAATAGCCCCTTGCGACAAGACGAGCCTTGTATCGCTCAATAGTGCCATCAGAATGTCTTTTTATCTTGAAAATCCATTTACAGGAAATAGAGCGTTTACCTGGTGGTAGGGAGGTGAGAGTCCACGTACTATTGACATCGAGAGCATCGAGTTCTCCCTTAATTGCTTTACGCCAGGCTGGGAATTTCATAGCTATGTCGAATGATTTGGGCTCGATAGTGGAATCAAGGTTGGATAAGAAAGAACGATAATTTGAAGTAAAACGATGTGTGGAGAGAAATTGACCTATAGGGTAAATGGTGCTGGTGAGCGAAGAAGGTGTCACGGGGGGGCTGGTATGAAAATTTGTGAGCCATTGTGGTGGATTCCGCACCCTTGTGCTTCGGCGGAGAGGGGCCATTGGAATGTCTGTTGCTGTAGGTGATGTGGTATTTTCGACAAGAACCGGTTGTAAACTTGCTTCAGCATGTGGGCCAATTTCCATATGTGGTGATCCTTCTTCTGGTATGGCAGTAGTCGGGTCATCGAGTAAAGGAGTGGGTAGTACTAGGTCAGGTGTATGCAATGCATGACTAAGTGCAGGGAAAACATTTTCATGAAATATGACATCTCTACTGACAAATGTTTTCCGGGTAGCAATGTCAAAAACTTTGTATCCTTTTTGAAAAAGTGGGTACCCGATGAATATGCATGGTGTACTTCTATTGTCAAATTTAGTGATGGGATGTATGTTTCGTGCAAAACATAAACATCCAAAAATGCGTAAATGATCAAATTTTGGTTGTGTCCCAGTTAAAATCTCGAATGGTGTTTTTCCATGTAAAACAGAAGTAGGTGTGCGGTTTATAAGATATGCGGCTGTAAGTATGCATTCACCCCAAAAAGATTTTGGTAGGCGAGCTTGAAAACGTAAAGCTCGTCCTGTGTTGAGCAGGTGACGATGTTTCCTCTCGACAACAGCATTTTGCTGTGGAGTGGCAACACATGTGTGCTCGTGTTCGATACCTATGGAATTTAAAAAATCAGTCATGCGTTGATTAAAAAATTCAGTGCCATTGTCGCTACGAAGGCGTTGCACCTTAAGTTCATATTTACGTTCGATCACAGAGACAAAATTTTTAAAAACTGAAAATACTTGATCTTTAGAATTTAGCAAATGGATCCAAGTGCAACGTGAAAAGTCATCAACAATAGTTAAAAAATATTTTGCGCCACTTAACGAAGTAACAGGAAAAGGGCCCCATACATCGATATGCAGTAATTGAAAACAACGTTTGGTCTTAATGATGCTATGAGTGAAAGATTGTCTAGTATGTTTGGCTATCGGACAGACTGTGCATATGTTATTTTTGAATGAAATGTCTGAATGCAAAAGAGACAAATGAGGGTTTAACTTGGAACTCGGATGACCCAATCGCCAATGCCATAAATCCATCGATTCCCTTGTGTCAGAAGCCTTTGTTACTACTGCAGTACCAGTGTTTGGTGCGGAATCCACGATGTAATATAAACCGTCATATTCCCGGCCCCATCCAATCACCTTCTTCGTCTTTAGGTCCTGAAAACAACAAGATTTGGCAAAGAAGTGAATAGAGCAGTTCATATCTCGGGTAAGTCGACTAATGGAGACAAGGTTAAATTGGAAATGGGGTACATAAAATACGTTAGACAGCTGCATATGGTTAGGTAAGATAACAGATCCTATTTGTGTCACAGGTAGGCTTGTTCCATTTGGGATGGTTATTGATGGCCCTACATAAGGTGAGCTATGGTTTAGTGTATCGGAGCAGCATGTAATATGATGGGTACTACCTGAATCAAGGATCCAAGGCTTGGATGTTTGAGATAATAGGCATCTAAAAGACTCGATATTACCGTCTAAAGATGTGTCTTTTGGAGGGTTGGGTAGTAGGGTCAACAATTGTTGTAATTGGTCATTGGTGATCTGAACATTCCCAGCTGACATTGTTGCATTGACAGGATTTAGACTCGATGCCACTGCGAATGCACGTCCGCGACCTCCACCCCTACCACCTCGATTGTTAGCTCCTCCGCGTGTGCCTTGGCTATTTCGAAAAAGGGTTGCCTTTTTCTTTCGACACACGTCCTCCTCGTGACCTCGGATCCCACAATAACCGCAGTATACTGCTAGTTTTGCTGGACAATACCTCGCGATATGACCCACTTGAGAGCAATGGTGGCATGTCACGTCACCTGTCGGGATGTCCAATTTTCCAGTGTTGTTCCGCATAGCTGCCAAGGCTGAGTGTTCCAGTGATGAGACCTGGTTCTGGGCGGCAACTTGACGGTGCTTTTCGTCCTCAGCAGCAAATGAATATGCATCTGAAACACCTGGTAATGGCTTCATCATCAGTATATTGCTTCTCAGTTGAGTGTATGAGTCATTTAGTCCCATAAGGAACTCAATTAGGCGATCCCTATCGCGTTCACGTTCATCAGCTTGCTGAGAACCACAGGTGCATTTACTAGCGCACGTACATGGAAATCGGATGCGATAGCACTCCAGTTCATCCCACAAGGACTTGAGGGCTGTGTAGTAGATCGCAATTGTGTTGTTTTGTTGTCGTAGATTAGCAATAGATCTGCGTACTTCATATATCCTTGCTGCACTCCCGGTTGCGAACCGTCTTGCCAGTTCTTCCCATATAAGCTTCGCGGTTTCCACGAACATGAGGCTGGCCGCTATGTCCGGTGACACGGAGTTGACTAACCAGGATTTGACAAGGTTGTTTGCACGCCTCCATTTTGGAAAAGACTCAGATGTCTTTTCAGGTTTGATTATTGTGCCATCAACAAACGAGAGTTTGTTCTTTGCATCGAGGATCATGATCATCGCCTCTCTCCACATCGCATAGTTCTCGCCTGAACTGGACAACTGCTGGGAGACGAGTGATGTTTGGCTAGCTTCGGAGCTATGGATGAAATAAGCCGAGTCTGTCTGACTCATTTGACTACCGCTTGCGTCGTCTGCCATGGGTGTCAATAGTTGATCTGGATTTTCTGGTGTTATTGTTCCCTACTGCTCTGATACCATATTACAGTGGGAAAAGAACTTGATGTATTCATTGAAGGAAGAAGTA
>SOPF01019486.1:0-10947 GCA_012979155.1 Hypericum perforatum
AATAGATATACGATAGCGTAAAGTCACGATGGATTACTAGATACACGGGTATCGCACGAAGAGGATGTCATTGAGCGAATAAAAAGCATGGATGTCTCCGTTCCTGGATTCGATGGCAGAGCACGCGAATTGACCAAGGAATTGTTGGACGATCTTATGGCAGAGCACGCGAATTGACCAAGGAATTGTTGGACGATCTTAGAGATTAGGACAGCATTAGAGTTAGCTTGTTGAGTTAGATGTCGATCTACGATGCCTTCTTAGTTGTTGCATTTTGTCAAGGACATGTGAGGCTTTTTCTAGCTAGTCATCTTGCAGTTTTTTGTCATTTGAATTGCGGAATTATAAATCTCAGTTGGCTTATATTTATTTCATCAGTAATCTGGTTCTCCCTTATTGTTTGTTATTTAAGATTTCTAAGTTCTGAAGTGTTTTTTGCCTTTCTCCACCAAAAGTTCTAAGGTGGTTTACTTACTATGTAGTCAGGAACCAGTCATGGTCATTAGTGGCGTCCTGCAGAATATACTAGCTTGAAGATTGAGCCTTCCCTTTTAATTCAGACTTCATAATTAATTAGGTTACTAGATGGCCATCATCTCTTCGAGTTATGAAGTAATCTTGAACTGATAAATGTTCTCCGACTAAGTTTTATACTTCAGTCAAATTCTTTTCTCATCTTCCAAATTAACGCCATTCGCTACGAGTACAAATAGAGTTAGCTGGGATGTATAATTTGTGTTCTACAGTTGTTTTAGCTGCCAGAGTTGCGAAATGTTGCTAATTGGGTTCTATGTGAAATTTCTGGTTCTAATTGTAATCTATTCTAGTTAACAGATGACTGATGTACGTAGAACAAAAGCTGATATTAAGATAACTAATAAGACTAAATAAACCTGAAATATTCAAGTAATTAAAGTCAACGTACTTTGCGAGGATGGCGATACAGAAGTCAGCGGGTCGGACTAGTTCCTGAATACCCGCCTACACTCCCTATCACAAAATGTGATCTCGACTCGTTCCTTACAGTTACTCACGAGGAAGTATAGCACATTGTCCCTTGCCACTCCTTCGGTTATGTACCGGAAGACTATCTAGACGTATGTTGTAGGCCATGTCAGATTGCCCAGGTTTCCGCTGCAGATGCATCACAGTGGCCTAAAGCTTGATGGAATCCTAGGCACCAGTTACCCTTCTCATCGCGGACTACTCCCCCACATCTGGCTAGGCTCGGGTTGCCCTTGGAGGAGCCATCAACGTTCATCTTTGGCCAGCCTGCTGGGGGTGGTGACCAGCTGGGCAAGTCTCGTTTCTGGGCTCTGGTAAGGTGCCTGATTTGCTGAAGTATTGCGCCAAGCTTTGCCGAAAACCACAGCTTCCCGTCACATTTGATGACAAGCTTCTCAAGGGAGGTAGTAGCGATAAATATTTATCCTCCTTGTGAATTTGAGATCATTCATCATCCAACATAAATATTTTTCGGCCTCAAATCAATAAGATATGTGAAGAAACTATCAGACAAAACGTAGTATTGACTCCGACTAATATAAGAATCAACAATGAACACATAATTTAGACACAGAAGAAAAACAAAGCCAATAACTCTAAAATGTTACTTGGTCCATGCTTCCCTCTGTCAATAAAGGAATCCACAGAGACTGCAAATTTCTGCATGGGTATCGGAAGTGCAAGAAGTTAAAAGGAAATAATGGAATCCACATCTTGACTGCAAGAATCTGCAATCGAGGAGCGACTTTAAGTAAAGAAATTGGCCAGAGAATAAGGACACAAGGAATTATCTCCATTGACACCGTCAGCTTCTCAAGCTTGGCAAAATTAGAAAGTTCCGACGGGAATCTCTGGGTTGCCTGAGAAAGCATCAAGTATGTCATACATACTTAATGCTCGAGTGTGATTAGATTAGCGGCAGAAGCCTCGACCTTCGCTCTACCTTCTCGCAATGAAGTATCTCCAGGTGCTTCAAGTTGAGAGATGGCCCAGAAATAATAAGGTTAAGAGGAAAGATATGCATGCAAAGACTAACTAATTCAGTCCGAAGGTTGCATCTCCAGAGAGACCTCCATCTGCGTGAAAGCACAGAGGAGCGCACCTTTTCTTTAAAAGTCCAAGTTATGAGGCAATATATATGGCCAATGACGATATCATATGGTAATTTGCTGACATGTGGGTTCTAAATGATTTAGTAACTGACCGTCCTGCTGCGGAAGTTTCGCTACAGATGACCAAGAACAAAGTCGGAACATAATACTCATGGTGTTCATATCTATACCGGACTGTCGTACTGTCGACCGATAAATATAGTACCAGCTTGGTGGGACAATAGAATCAGATTAACATCATTTCCACTGGACAAAAAAATGTTGTACAACTTGTTATTGTATTACAAAGTTTAGGACTAATGAGTTGGGAAAGATTTCAGCATCTATAAAGTGGTCACTCTTTCCACACAGGGATGATCCCTTGGGCGGCCAGTCGTTTCTCCACCCAAAAAACTACGTGATTTGCTGTGATCTTCTTCTCATCGATCAGAAATGGTTCGACCGTGCTAACATCGGCGCCGTAGGATGCCAAAGCAAATCCCTTCGGACCTGTCCAAAGAGCAGAGGGCCTTCAGTAATAACAGGTTTTGTATACACATGGAGTTGCATGAAAAATGGACGAAATAGTTTCGGTTCGAAGCTTGTCGCAGCACTTACCGGTGAGTACTCCGTTCGGGAAGAAGGCCCAGAATGTGTAGGGAATTTCCTTATGCAGGAAAGACCCTTCCAACTGTTCATGTCGAAGGAAGACAGTTAAAATGCAAAGCAAGTATAAGAGGGGTTGAAATCAACCAACTTTTGCAAGGGGAGACTAACTCTGTTGTCTTGGAAAGACAGCTCAAGTTCGGTGATGTCGTCTTCGACTTCGAGTCTGGATTTCAGCGTAGGGATCACGTCCTCCAACATCAATTCGGCAAGGGGCTTGGCTGGAGCTTTCGCAGCTGGTTTGACCTTAGCTGCTGGTGCTGGTTTCTCAGCTGGTTGTTCTTCCTTTGTTTCAGCAGCAACTATCAGAACCAGAGAAAGAAACAGTTAGTTCTCCTTAATACAGAACCAGACATGATCAAAATAGACAAATGGGGGAAGTATAATTACCACTGGTACTAGTTGATGACTCTTGCAGAGCAGAACAGGATATGTTACTTCTTCTTGAAGTTGCTAACTTGGCAACCATCTGCTTGGCAATACAAAGGAATCACCAATCCATGATTCTCAAATACTACGAAGAAATCGAATTGATACTCGAAAAAGATTCTATCTTGAAGGATTCTGCAAGTGCTAGCGTTAAGTACTCCAAAGCTAGTTCCGAGCTATGATTCGATGTCGAGAAATATGACAGACATCATCAAGTTCAGTCATGTTAAGCAGAAGTCTTCCTAAGCTGCCAGTTAATGAATTTTGAAAACAGAACAAGCCAACAAACTCGGTTCATCCGAGCTCAACTCGACTGAATACACTTGATCAGTGATAATATATGCGAGTTAGTTATAGCTTTGTTTCATCCCCAAGAAAAACACATACCAGAGGAAGTTGGGAGGTGGTGCCTCTGGGATTCCTCCTACTAAGGTATGAAGACGATGAAGGGAAGCTAGACACACCCATTGCTCCACCTCTTGTTGCCATGCTATTAGATACCAAACTCATTAGAAATAGTCTTTTGCAAAGCTGCTTCACCTGTGGTGTGTTTTGATGTGTGAGACAAAATAATTCTTCTTGCCTTAGGTTGGCAATTATGAAATTATTGTTGTTGTTCTTGCTAATTTGAGCAAGGAAAAGCAGATGGAAGAGCTAGAATTGAAGCTGGTTCAGGAGAAGAGGGAGGGAGGGAGTCTCCTGATCCACACAATACTCTGGTTAATTTTATGCCACTGGTTTCTCTTATTTGTTTCCTTATTTTGGACACATTGAAGTCTCACGTATGGTATCGTATCCAAAGAACTGGTTGTCAAAAAGAGGATACTTTTAACGATCAAATACTTAAAAATTGACCAGTGAGATCGTGGTTTTAGTTTAATTAAAAAGTTCGGAACTTTGTGCTAAGAAACTTTTGCCATCTTTCAAAGATCCTGCGGACTCAAACCGAGATTTAGTATATACATTTAGGCGTCTGGATATTAAGTGATATAATGAACGAAAAAAAAGGACGAACTTTAAATTTCTCAGCCGTTTAAAACTAGTAGATCTGTTTCGTAGTTTCGTTTTCTGCACATTCCAGGGATCAGAGTAGAGAATTGAGGGAACTCCCAGATTAATATGCAAAATGGAAAATGATTTAGCTACTGCAATAAGGAATCATCTTTTACAAAATTGGCCAACCACATCAACTCTGTAGCCTACAAGAATCGATTCAATGTGGATGCCATACTCTGCGAAAGCTAATCCGTAGATTGGCACGAAACCGGACTCGGATGTGAAGATGCCTATGTTATGTTGCATTGGCATCTGCAAGTTGCTGCTTTGCAGATGTGGTCTTCATAGAATGTTAATCCACTGGTAGAAGTGGTAAGTACAATAATGTTAGTATTTCTAAGTCACATCAGGAGTGTCTTTGCCTTTTTGTGTTAATTTTTCTGCTTGATGGTTGACTCTCATTTGATTTCTTAGTCTCCTTGAACTGTTCAACCATATCATAGACCTGCATTAGCAAACAACTTCATCAACTCAAAATTGTTGTTCCAGTCTAAAAATAGCAACTTAGAGAACTGCAGACGGATAGCACGGTTTAGAGATTCAGAAAGGTTATAATAATACATCAAGTTGCTTGTTAATCTTGTCCAAAACGTGCATACTTGAAAACTGATTTCTATGTCACGGAAATGAATGAGTCCACAACTCATTACCTTTCTAACTCCAGAAGTCAACCCCAAGCTCGAGAGTGTCTTGTTGTCCACACATTTCCATGTCCCATTCTCTCTGTCTTGGATAGAAGACAGGCTGCTAATTCCACCTTCGTTCCAATCAAATAAAAGTCAACTATAGTGAGATGATGATTCAGTGCTCTGAGTTCTTCTTAGTTAGCAACATCAAAAGATCCTTAGCGAGAGACGCTTGGAAAGTTAAAACATATAGATCGAATGTGTTCTTCTGCATTGTTCAGACGCAAAGTTCTAAGAAGAGAAAGGACGAGGAGAGTTTCATTCACATACCTTTAAGATGCAGTACCAGTAACTCCACATAGACTTTAAGACGAATGTGAGTGAAGATATGGATGAATTCCCCAACATCTTCTCTATGAACTAGAGTGCATGTCTTCTTATGGTCAAGCCCGAACTCCTTCATAAGATAGCTATTGATTTCTTTTCTCCTTATAGACGAATCAGTCTGTTTGTCAACTTTGACAGATGGAAACTCCCACAACCCGGCAAGCAGACCTCCATCTGGCCTCTTTACCAAAAGAAATTTCCCAGATTGGTTTCCTTGGATCTTATCATAGCTTTCTAGTATTTCAACAACACAGACAGCAGAGAAGTCATGCCTTTGCTTCACCTTGGCAGTTTTAGCGGGATAATCTGTAACAACAACAGTCTCGTCCGTATTGGAGATGGAAAGTGCACGGCATTGATCGGAAATGGGACATGTCGAGCAGCTTGGGTTGAGTGGTGTGCAGAGTGTAGCACCAAGTTCCATCAGAGACTGGTTAAAATCACCAGGACGGTACGGATCAACTACTTGTGCTGCCAGTTTCCTGAAGCAAGAGAAGTTAGAAGATTTTTTTGGCAAGATTGACATAATCAATACAAGAACATTCCTGTCAGTTATGTGTTACTTTCACATCTCTGCCAACTCAGTCTTAAGAAAGAAAGTTAAAGGCTTCAGTCTGAAATTTATTAAGAAAGATAATTAAAAAAATATCTAAGAATAAAAGAAAAGGCGAGAACTCTCCACTTTGAACGAAATGGGTTGCTAGAGATAGACACACAGAAGCTTACCAAAATCTCTTGATGGTCAATCTGTCTTTTGGATTTGCAGAAATGGCCCGCAGCCTGGCCAGCACTCTTATTACATTGCCATCAACAACAGGAACCACCTGGAACCACAGGTTGAATATAACTCCACCTATGCAAAAAGAAAACTTAGCACGGGAAGATTGTAACTCACTTCTTTGAAAGCTATTGAGGCTATTGCGCCAGCCGTGTATTCTCCTATTCCTGGAACCTTTCGTAGAGAGGATACGCTATTAGGAAACCCGTCTCCAGTAGCAGCTATCATCTTGGCTCCCTAAACAATGACAAATATAATGACAATTGCACTTTATTTTCTCTATCCAAGAAGTCTCTCAAAGAAGTAGCATATGAATTTCATGACCGCCTAAAGTATCAGAATTTACGATCTCCCGAACAAAAAACAGATCAATTGGAGGAATCAAGTGCGTAACAAGTATTAAAAAGAGTTGAAACCATGCGAATCTGATCATATCCGGTAACAACCAGACTACAAGTCTATCATGTACTGAGGTTTCAGGAAGCTATATTTTAAAGTAAAGATTGGAACTTGGATGTAAAGGCATGAGCTTTACTCATTCAAGCAAACAGAACGCACTACACTTGGCAAGTTGCAAAAAATACACAACTCAAAAGAGACCATAGAACACAAACAAACCAAAGAGATTCACCTCGAAAAGAAAGCGCGCCCGCCTGTAGTATCCCAAGCCAGCCCACATCTCATTCACCTCCTAAGAAAACCCAACAACAAAAACATCAAAAGCACCCAAATTTACTCACCCAAAGACCCCAACTTTACCAGTGTACTACCTCAAGAGAAGCCTCAGCCAGGTGGTGGAGAGTAGGCCATTTCTCCATCCACCTGTTGTAGTAACCAACCACTGTCTGGACCCTTGTCTGTTGAAGCATCACCTCCGAAACCCACACCCCATAAGCTCTCTTCTCTCCTTCCTCTCCCTCTTTTTCTACTTCCACACCAAGTGGGTCCCTCCATGGGAGGTCTCTCCTGTTGTGGTCGTACCACTCCAGGAGTGACTCCCTTATGACATGGGTTTGATGGTCGGTGAACAAGTCTTCGATGTCTGGTACTGTTTCTTCTTGTGGGTTGTTGTTCTTATCGTTATTACTATTGAGGTTGTTGTTCTTTGGTTTGGTTGTTGACTTCACCATTGTGGCTGGGAGTGGAGGGAAGCGGGAAGGAGACGGCGGTGTGGGAGAGAATAGATAGCCGTAGGGAGTTTGAAGGCAGCGGAGACGCTTATTATTCTCCCTCTCAAACCAAACCAAACCAAACCCCAATTTCTCTGTTGGTTTTGTAAGATGCCAAACATTCTCCCATCCCATGTTTGGTTGCTCCATTTTCCAAATGATTTCTACCATTTTTTTGGGGGGTTCAAATTAGTTCAATACCCGCCAGTCGTTAATAATATTTTTTTGGATTTAATGGAAAATTACATTGAACCCTTTTGGGGTACGCCAAAATAATCGATTTAGTCATTATGCTTATAAAACGTTAAATTTAACTTCTTAATTTTTTTATAAGGGCATTATTTAGCTATTGACTTCGGAATTATGTTTTTTTTTCCGGCCAGTTGGTACATGAATTTACCAAAGTGTTTCTAATCGTTAAAGACTTATTTTCACCTCTTATAAAAAACAAATTTACCAACAAAACCATTTTACCCATTCTTCTCCCTTCTTCGTCGGGGTACTTGAGTCATGCTCACTTAACAAGTTAACCATAGTTAGTTCAGTCTTTAGTTGTGTTTGTATACATTGACGTAAAAAAAATTTAACCTAACGTATTGAGGATTGAGAATTTATTTTCATATAAATTTATATTAAAATTTGACCCACCATTCAGGAATAAATTATTAGCTCATGGAAATGGGGTAATTCAATATGCATACGAAGTTATTGTAATTGTGGTCCCTTCATTTTACTTGCATTTGCAAGGCTTTACTTCATTACTATCACCCATCATACGAAAAGAGTGACCAAAATTTAAGATCCTCCTTTTAGAAAACGAGGTTCCAATTTTCTTATCGCCATCCCTCAATTTGGATCAATTTCCACCTAAAGGAAAAATCGAATCAATTTTCATATATAAAATATGTGTTTCGTTTATGGGGCAAATTACCCCCTAGTCCCTAGACTTAACATAATTCTCCTATCGAGTCCCTCCTTTCTCATAAATGAGTAATCCATCCCTATTTTATGAGAAAATGTTTGTCTTGGGACCCCACCGACCAAATCAATCTTTTTTATTATTTTTTTGACATGCGAAATGACTTTTTTATCCTTCACAAAAAGACAAAAGTCATTATTTTTGTCTTTTTGTGAAAGGGTAAAATAATTATTTCACATATCAAAAAAATAAAAAAACAAGTTCTGAAATCAACCAAGGACCTGAGAACAATATTCTTTCAAAATACAGGGACGCTTAAATCATTTATGAGAAAGAAGAGACACAATAGAAGAATTCGAATAAGACCAAGGACTAGGGAGTAATTTGCCCATATTTTGTTTCACGCCCTCCGGCTGTTTCTAAAAAATAGTCCTGCGGCTGAAAATGGGCTTCGAACTCTCCAGGCCCATACGAGTAAGTGGGGCCCATGAAAAATCAGTACACGGCCATGGAGTGTCCAGATTGGTTAACCCAGCTATAACCTTTTGCAAATCACCAACTGCCAGCTGACGCAAGGGAGCACAATAGCACTCCACTGAATGGTGACGTGCTAACCTCCTAATGGCTCCTAATCAAATCCATAACATGCTTCTTTTCGAGTAAAATTCAGAGTTTTTTTTTTACTTTTCTGGAGGGAATAATACGATAAAATTGTACTAAGTAAAATTTAATTATTCAGATAATAAATAATTCGCAAAGAAAATATGAAAAACAGTGATAAAAAAATAACAAAATCAGGAAAAGGTGGGAGCACAAAACAAGAGAAGGGAAATATACAATTAAATCGGTCTTATTGTGATTAATAGTATTAAAAAAAAAGGAAGAGAACGATACAATTTTGTCAGAAAATGTAATAACTTATATTTAGTGGACTTGAGGTGGTGGATGGTGACTCTAATTTTCTATCCTTAAAATGTGCCCATCATTTCTTCCATTTCCCTATATTACACATTATACAAACAAGCCAAGTAATAAAAGCCGAGGAGATAAATAATCACTCTTTGAAGTTTGAACAAAGACACTCAGAGAGAGAGAGGGAGAGGGAGAGAGAGAGAGAGAGATGGAGGTGGGTTTCTTGGGGTTAGGGATAATGGGAACGGCCATGGCCAGGAACTTGGTAAAGCACGGGTTTAAGGTCACTGTCTGGAACCGTACCCTCTCTAAGGTATAAATGGTATTCGTATTGATTCCAAAGTTTGGAGCTTTGAGGGTTTCTTGTCTGATTTGGTTATTGATACGATCTCTATCTGTTTCTTTCTTTTTGGGATTTGTTTTTTGGGTTGTGGCAGTGCGATGAGCTAGTGGAGCTTGGTGCTACAATTGGGGAGAGCCCAGCTGCTGTGGTCAAGAAGTGCAAGTTCACCATTGCTATGTTATCCGATCCTAAGGCTGCCCTTTCGGTCCGTCTCTCTCGTTCTCTTCCATCTCAATCTGTTCATAGTTGGCTCTGTCTTGATGCTGTGGTTCTTCTGATGTTGGTCTGTTAGGTGGTCTTCGATAAAGACGGTGTCTTGGAGGAAATTGGCAGCGGGAAAGGTTACATCGACATGTCCACTGTTGATCCCGAGACATCGAAGAAGATTAACGAGGTGAGTGTTTGGTCTGCTGGCCTTGTTCAGTTCGATACCCGTCTGTTAGACATGTGATGAGGTATGCTCTGCTGATATCTGCAGGCAATTACTTCAAAGGGAGCATCTTTCCTCGAGGCTCCTGTGTCAGGTAGCAAGCAGCCTGCTGAAGCTGGTCAACTCATAATCCTTGCTGCTGGAGATAAGGCGAGTTTTATTTGCTGTGGCAATTCTTCTGTTTATTTGCGCCAATAGCTAAGTGGAGCCCTTCCATTTCAATCAAATTGAAGGATACGAATTTGGCTCATATCCAACTTGCCTGATCTTTCTTGCAAGAAGTGTTTGTGCACTCTGTAACTTCGGTCATTCCACAAGATGCTCAGACTCATAAATATCATGCTTTTAGATAGCCCTATATGGAGATGGAATTGGCACAAACGAAAATCGCCCGCTTCCGGCTTCTCTCAAACCCGGGGTTGAATATTGGAAAAAAGATCGACAAAAATGAGCCTAGAAATTCATGATAAATCTAATTTCAAGCGTTTCTTCAGGCCAAGATTTACCTGTTTGATCCCCTGTTTCTAATTGCAGGCTCTGTACGAGGAATCGACTTCAGCATTTGATGCCATGGGCAAAAAAGCATTCTTCTTGGGAGAGGTGGGAAATGGAGCTAAAATGAAGCTTGTGGTCAACATGTTACTTGGCAGGTACCCACTTCTGAATTCCGAAACATGTTAGATTTTTGTTCCCTTTCTTTAGTCCTGCGTATGCACGCCATGTTACTGTTGCAGTATCATGAACTCGTTCTCGGAAGGCCTGGTGCTTGCAGAGAGGAGTGGTCTGAACCCACATGATCTTCTCGCAGTATTGGTGAGACAATGCACTTCTACTGCGAGGGAACTTGGTTGGAATGAAATTTTTGTACTGATAAGCATCTTGTCTGCAGGATCTAGGTGCAATTGCTACCCCAATGTTCAAGGGAAAAGGACCGGCCATGCTTAAAGGCAGCCACTCCCCGGCTTTTCCTTTGAAACATCAGCAAAAGGACTTGAGGTTGGCTCTCGCCCTTGGGGATGAAAATGCTCTATCTATGCCTGTGGCAGCGGCAACAAATGAGGTTATGATCTTTCATTGTTCTTGCCTGCGTGCTTGTATTAGGCTATAAAGGGAGCAGTCAAAATTTGACAGTATTT
>SOPF01019487.1:0-10539 GCA_012979155.1 Hypericum perforatum
GAACTCCTCCAAGTCATTGACCATCTTCCCGTATTCTCCTACCTCGATGACCCCACTAACCCTTCCTACCAGCTTCTCCCTATCCTTCAAGAGGTGCTCGTTAAGAAGGCTCTAGCTAAATACCCTGAAGCTGGCAGCTCTGATGAAGTTGGTTACTCAGTCTTCAAGAAGATTCCAATCTTTATCGAGGAGCTGAAGGTGAGGTTAGGAGGAGAGGTAGAGAAGGCGAGAGAGAGATTCGATAATGGCGAATTCGGTATAGCCAACAGAATCAGCAAGTGCAGGACATATCCGATCTATCAGTTCGTAAGAGGTGAAGTGGGGACCGAGCTTCTCAGCGGAGCTAAGAAGATCAGCCCTGGAGAGGACATAGAGAAGGTTCATGAGGCTATTGAACAAGGGAAACTAGGAGAGGTTCTGATGAGATGCTTGTCGGGTTGCAAGGACTCGAGTCGTTTATTCTAAAATCGAGACATTTCTTGATTAAGCTGTCCCATTGTCCTTAAGATGGAGGGCTAATGTAATTCTTCATTCTTTCCATTGAAAAATCTTGTGCAATTAGCATCAAGTTGTATGTACTTTTGTATTATTTAACTTTCTACGGTAATAAGAAAAGAAAGTTTTACAGCATTTTATTGCAATGACTTGGCCTTACAATTTTCCTGGTTCTATTTAGAAACTTGAGAATGGCAATGTCGACAATACAACAGATGCAAATCATAGTCTCATCTTTGGCCATGTTGAAAGAATCTCCGTTTGTAACGATCCGTGGCGTGGCGTACTGCAGTAATTTAGTCAAAACAGTTTTTTAAAAATTTATATGGTTATTCTTATAATACGTCCTCGTATAATCACACCAATAATAATTGATTCATCACGTATTGAATTTAAGTCTTACCAAAAATCTAGACTAAAAAAACAATGCTCCACTAAAAGGAGCGAGATCGGCGAGATCAACTCGATCGTGTTAAATTTTTTCATATTTAATATAAGTTTTGCTGTGAATTTCAACTATTAAGAATAATCTCAGCAGACTTCCACAATGCAATGCTCAACACAATATCTATGTCCCCGAAAAGAGTAGAAAATTAAGGTCAATTGGATCGGAACACATAGTGGAAAGTTCGTCGAGAATGCAATTCTTTATTTATTTTTTTTAATGAAATTTTTTATTTTTTCAATCAGGTTTTATTTAGTTTTGTAATTTTGGACTTTCTTGTCAATAAGAAAAGAAAGATACTCGGCATTTCACTGCGAAAATTTTGGTTGATATTACTATTTATTCAGACATCAATATACTACATAACATATGTTATTTATTCCAAAAAAATTATTAGAGAATTATTAAATAAGTTAAAATAATATTTAATATGATAATTTAACTAAATGTTGGCTTTCTTTCACCTTATTGCACGGTTTGCAACCTATATATGCCTTCAGTTTCCCTTAGATTTGGTTCATTCTATGAGACTACATGAAAAAAAAAAAACTTAATTACGATAATTTCAAATTTTAAGGAAAAAAAGAATGCAAGTCCAACTTTTCCTTATTTGTGTTTTTTCATCAACGCAATACTGCCATATTATGAGAATCAAAACATGGTTGCGTTGGAGCCCGAAATTTTTTTCCAGAAAAATGGTTGTTTTTAGAGAAGACAATTATATATATATATATATATATAATATTAGAATCTACATGGATTCATATATGAAAGGTATAAGACTCATTGTCCATTGCAATAATTTTTAGACATGGATACTTATTTTTTTAGAAAGATAAAAGTATGGATTCAATTTATATCAATTTTTTATGAACAAATCAATTACATTTTTACTGGCAATGTAAAAATTAAGGACCCGTGACCTGCAGGATTTTCTTAATTTTGCATCCTCAGAGATCGGAACATAAAGCTACTTGCTAATCGAGGTGCAATCTATTTTTTAGAGTTTACCTTTGCACTAACATATATAATCTCAAAAAAGTAACTTATATATCAAGTATAGCAAGATCAGCCAAAGCCACTATATTAGCTACAATTATGGACAAACCGTTGAACCTTGTCCTCATAAACTCGACGAACTAATTTAGCATGACACTTACGACAATTATGGACACTAATTTTGAGCTGAATTGGAATTGAATTGAACTGAGAATTTTCTCTTTTACTGTTATGACGTGTGATTCTGGAAATTGTTCGGTGGCAGTGGTTTTCGGATCTAGAGTGGAGTCGGCTATGAAATTTTGAAAGGATGGAAATTGGATTGAATAATTTGATAGCTTGATTATTCAGAGCAGAGTAGCATTATATATATATAAATATAATTGATTAATTATATTACACAATTACAAGAATACATAGTAAGATGTGACTAATGGAGAAATAGCCGTTAGACTTGATAAGACAATAGGCGTTGGGAAATTTTCTATTTGATCTCCCGATCGAGTGCAAGATCACCCAATTGATCCAATTAAGCTAGGGATCCTCCAATTGATTTCCAATTGATGTTCTTGCCATAATTCCCAATTTGATTGATCAATTTGACAACTTTATTCCTTTGTAATCATAATATTCCTCCTCAAGTTGAAAAGTAGATATCACACATCTCCAGCTTGCGAAGATGGTGATAAAACAGGTTGCTCCCAAGTACTTTTGTGAACACATTTGTTGTTTGCTCATGACTTGAGGTGTATGGTGTAGTAATAATGCTTTCTTGAACTTTATCGCGGGTAAAATAGAGGTCAATTTTGATATGTTTGATCATTTCATAAAATATGGAGTTTGAAGAGATGTAAATTGAGACCTTGTCATCGTAGTGGAGCTTCGTTGGATAGTGAATTTTGATGTGGAAGCTCCACATCATAGTTCACTGTTCAAAGAAGTGGACCTTGTCTTCGTACCCAAACGAGCTAGCACGCAGTGGAAGCCATGGCATGATTCTCTATCTATGCATTAGATCGGGCCACCATATATTATTTTTTGGAATGCCAGAGGACTGGATTGCCACCAACAAAGAGAACGTAACCAATTGTGGATTTTCAATCATCAACATGGCCGACCCAATCAGAATACCATTGATCATGCAAAGTTTCATCCTTGTGAGCTGTGAGATCCATAGGATTGTGCTTAATTATGTAAAGACTATTGATCAATTTTTTCTCACCAATCTTCTTCCATGTTGATGAGTCCTGAAATTCAACAGCATTAGTAGAGAAAATTGTAACATAATTGAGTAGTTTAGTGAGTTTACCGACACAGAGCAAATTATTAGAGAAATTTAGCACAAATAGGTAATCTAATATTTGTCCTCGTATGAGATGCAAGTTAACCATTTTCCTCATGGAAATTTTGATCCATTGGCTATGCAAATATATTGATTTTGTGATTTCTTGAAATCTATAATCAAAATAGGAGTATCTGTCATGTGCTCATTTGCACAAGAATCAATAATCCAAGTGAGATCAGATGGAGTAGTATTGTATTTGAATATATTTAGTGTGTATTGTGTGATAGTATGTTAAGCATCAATTGAATTTAATTGTGTACCTTCATTTGGAATCTTTGCATTCTTGGTTTCAGCAATGTTGGCTTCTCCTCCAATCTTTAGATGTATGAGCACTTTCTGAGCAATTCTTTCTACAGATGAGGATGAAATAATTTCAGATCTTGTAACATAGGCATTATGAAGATTATTATTAGAGAAATATGGGCAATTGAGATTTCTTCTTTCCTTCTGCTGTCTTAGATAGAGGTGGAGAATCCTGCATTTCTCCTTGGGATGGCCCATATTTTCGTAGTGCTCACAAGTAATGCTGGTTCTCCCTATTTGACCTCCTCCTCGTCCTCCAGCACTAGATTTACCCCTGAAGTTCATGAATCGCCTAGCTACTTACGCTTGGTTTTCATGATTGTTCAGGAAGGTGCTTGATTTTGTGATGGATTCACTCTTTGGGGGTGCTCCCATTATTTTTTTTTCTTTCTTGTTTCTTCTTTTTGAATCTTTGCACATACAAATTTGAGAGGAGGAAGGCCAGTCAAGATTTGCTCTTGTAGCGATTCAAAATCAGCCATGAGCTGCAATGGCAAAGTATACCTAGTCCTTCCCACATCAGCTACAACTTCACAGAAACTTTAGCCCGAACTGGATTGGTTCTTCATAAGGATAAGTGTGTTTCTAATTTAGAGTTCTGATACCACGAAAGGATGAAACTTGGATTGAATAACTTGATAGCTTGATTATTCAGAGTGAATTTACAGATATATGTACATCTAATTGATTAATTATACTACACAATTAAAGGGATATGCAGTAGGAAGTAATTGATCTTGTGGCTAATTGAGGAAGTAGCTGTTAGACTTGATAAGGCAATACACGCTGAGGAATCTTTGATTTGATCTCCTAATTGAGTGCATGATCACTCAATTGATCCAATTAAGCTTGCGATCCTCCAATTGATTTCCAATTGATTTTTTTGCTATAATTCAATTTGATTGATCAATTTGGCGATTTCCTTCCTTTGTAGACACAATAAATCTGAGGTTAGTGTTTTTGGTTTTGTGGCTCGCTTAAATCGACGGGGAAGGAGTTAGTCATCAGTTTGGATAATTATCCTATCTTCCAGAGAGATGAAAAGTACCAGCACTATGCTAGTACTTTGACGGAGCGTATACAGACATATGAGGATATACTCTTCCAGATGTGTCCGAATCAAGGCAGCTGCAAATGAGGTAATTAGGAACTCTCAGTTGCATTAAGATGATTTGGTGTGGCTGATCAACGTTCCTTGAATTTAGTTTGTGGTTATTGTCACTGGTTAACAGCATTTGTTTTATAGATCAAGCCTTAATTGGAGGAAATTAAAGGCAGATCATCTAGAAAAGAGTATGCTCAGCTGCTAGAGAAAGACACAAATTGTAATATGAACAACAACTTTCCTTGGCTGCTTTGCTCTTCTGTCGGATGGTTATAGATGTGGAACATCAAACAGGTTGTTGAAGTTGGTGATCAATTTCTGCTGATTTGCACCATCAAACTTCAAATTGGAGTTCGATTTAGTACAATTGAGCTCAATTAAGCTAAGTAGGAGTAGGATTGCTTAGTTTCCTTTTGTTATCTTCCTAATTCAAGCAAGTGTTAGCTGAATTATTAGAGTTTGAGTTCAATTGGAACTCGTTAGTTTCTTTTTGATTTCAATTAGGATTATTTGTCCAATTAGGAGTAGGAGTTGGAGATTAATTGTAAATCTCTCCCTTGTTAAATCCTTGTCTATAAAAGGATGCAAGCTATCAATAAAGATTTGAGTTTTTCCGCTTCTCAATTGAATCGTGTTTTAGCTCAATAAAATTAGGATCGAATCGATTGCGAGAATTGAGATTTGATCGAAGTAATTGAGTGTAGTTGAGGTTTAATTTGCAACAAATTGGTATCAGAGCTTTTGTCTTGAGGGATCCATGATCAAGGAAGATGTCGGACTTCAGTTTCTCTGCGATGGCGGTACCAACTTTCGATGGTGACAACTACCAAGTCTGGGCGATAAGGATGCAATTGTATCTTGAGGCATGTAATTTGTGGGATGCGATTGAGGTGGATTATGTGGTTGCTCCACTTCAAGACAATCCCACGTTGGCTTAAATCAAGTATCATTCATAGAGAAAGCAAAGAAAATTGAAGGCGAAGGCGACCTTGTTCAACTCGGTTTCAAGCTCAATTTTCACCAGGATTATGTCTCTAACTTCAGCAAAGGCGATCTGGGATTTTCTCAAGAAAGAATATGAAGGAGATGAGAAGATCAAAGGGATGCAAGTGCTGAATTTGGTTAGGGAGTTTGAGATGCAAAAGATGAAGGAATCAGAGTCAATTAAGGAGTACTCGGATAGACTTCTCAGCATTGTAAACCAGGTGAGGTTGTATGGAACTGATTTTCCAGATTCAAGAGTGGTTCAAAAGATTCTGGTTACAATACCAGAAAGATATGAACCATCAATCGCATCTATGAAGAACTCAAAAGATCTGAATAAGATCATACTGGTAGAGGTGATGAATGCCTTGTTAGCTCAGGAACAAAGAAGATCCATGAGGCTTGAAGGCACTTCAGAGGGAGCTCTTCCAGCAAAGGTACAATCTAGCAATAAGGGGAAGAAGAAGAACACAAAAAAGACCCTAGAAGATCAGTCTCAAGGTAAGAGAGAGTACTGATAAGTCAGATTATCCTCTATGCACGCATTGTGGAAAGCAAGGTCATCCTCCTTATAGGTGTTGGAGAAGACTAGACATAAGATGCAATAAGTGCAACAAATTGGGCCACATAGCAAGAATTTGCAAGCCTAAAGAATCAAATCAGTAAGGCGAAGCTCAAGTTGCAGATGAAAAAGAAGATCAGTTGTTCGTAGCCTAATGAGACTTGGTTAATTGACAGTGGTTGCACAAATCACATGACACATGACATTGAGCTATTCAAGGAGCTTAACAGGTCTGTGATTTTGCAAGTAAGAGTTGGTAATAGAGAGTTTATTCTAGTGAAAGGGAAGGGGACAATTGCTGTCGAAAGCTGCAAAGGCACAAGATTGATTCATGATGTTTTGTATGTGCCAAACATAAGCCAAAATCTACTAAGTGTTGGTCAACTACTTGAGAAGAATTACACAATTGAGTTCAAGGACAAGAAATGTCTAATTAAGGATGAATAAGGAGCTATTCTCTTCAAGGTCAAGATGAAAGGGAAGACCTTCTCCTTAAATCTAATGGAGCAAGAGCAAGCTGATGTAATAAACTCAATGACCACCACTGAGCTTTGGCACAAGAGATTGGGCCACTTCAATCATGCTGCTGTGTTGAAGATGAAGAAGGATGATCTAGCAACAGGAATTCCAAATCTTGATGAACAAATTGCAAGTCGCAAAGTTTGCCAATTTGGAAAACAAACCAGGAGCTCCTTTCCTCAAGCAACCAGTAGAGCATCAAGGAAATTATAGCTAATTTACACTGATGTGTGTGGTTCTCTCCTCGAGCCCTTTCTAAAGGGAAGCAAGTACTTCATAATCTTCATAGATGACTTTAGTAGGATGTGCTAGATTTACTTTATGAAGTTTAAGTCCGAAGTTGCTGAGATTTTTTGAAAATTCAAAGTTTTGATTGAAAATCAAACAAATTGCAAGATCCAAGCTATAAGATCGGATAATGGCAAGGAGTACACTTCCACGAGATTCGATCTGTTCTGCAAAGAGGCTAGAATTGAACACCAATTGACTGCTCCCTACACTCTACAGCAAAATAGAGTGCGAGGAAGAATCGAACCATAGTTGAGATGGTTAGATGCATGCTTCATGACAAGGATTTGCCAAAGAAATTCTGGGCTGAAGCTGCAAATACAGCTGTGTTTTTGCTAAATAGATTACCTACAAGAGCATTAGAAGGCAAGACACATTTTCAAGCTTGGTATGGATACAAGCCGTTTGTCCAAAACTTGAAGATTTTTGGCTGTTTGTGCTTCACATGTGTTCCAAATGTGAAGAGAGATAAGCTCGATAGGAAAGCCAAAGCTGGGATCTTCATGGGGTACAACTCAGTGTTAAAAGCCTTCAGAATCTATCAACCAGAGACTGACAAGATCATCATAAGTAGAGATGTAAAGTTCGTTGAAGATCAACAGTGGAATTGGAGTGTAGATTCAAGTCATCTACCTTCGATCAAAGAGGAAGTTGATGATCTTTCAGTCAGAGGGACAAGGTCTCAAGCAGAAATCTATAAGAGAGGTAATGTAGCTGTTCTAGAGCCTCCAAACTTTGAATCAGCTAGAAAGGATTCAAATTGGATGGCAGCAATGAAGGAAGAGCTTCGTATGATTGAAGCCAATCCAACTTGGAGACTAGTTCCCAAACCAGATCATGAGAAGGTGATTGGTGTAAAGTGGGTGTTTAGAACCAAGCTGAATGCAGATGGCTCAATTAACAAACATAAAGCTAGACTGGTGGTGAAAGGATATGCACAAGAATATGGGATTGATTTCTCAGAAACTTTCGCACTAGTTGTAAGGCTTGATACAATTCGACTTCTACTTGCTTTATCTGCACAAAAAGGGTGGAATGTGTATCAACTTGATGTTAAATCTGCCTTCTTAAATGGTTATCTACAAGAAGAAATTTTTGTTGATCAACCAGAAGGATTTGCTGTGGAAGGAGAAGAAGACAAGGTTTATCTACTTCAGAAGGCCTTATATGGACTTAAACAAGCTCCAAGAGCTTGGTATACCAGGATTGATGACTACTTAGTTGAAGCTAGTTTTGTTAGAAGTCTAAGTGAACCAACTCTCTACACTAAGAAGACTGGATCTGAGATTTTAATTGTCTCAATTTATGTTGATGATCTTCTTGTTACAGGGAGTGTTGTGTCCTTGATTGATCAGTTCAAGGAGGAGATGATGAAGGAGTTCCAAATGATAGATTTGGGACTGATGCCTTTCTTTCTCAGCATGGAAGTCAAGCAAGATGATCGAGGTATCTTCATCTGTCAAAAGAAGTATGCTAAGGAGATCTTGAAGAAGTTCAACATGGAGAATTGCAAGGAGATTAGCACTCTAATGAATTAGAAAGAGAAGATGAGTAAAGAAGATGGAGCTGAGAAGACTGATGAGCATCGATTCAGAAGCTTGATTGGTTGTTTGATGTACTTGACAACAACAAGACTTGATATATTGCAAGCTGTGAGTGTTCTTTCAAGATTTTTACACAATCCTAGTGAAGAGCACTTCAAAGCTGCAAAAAGGGTACTGAGATATGTGAGAGGAACCACTGATTATGGAGTTCAGTTCAGGTCTAATCTTGAGCTCGATTTCCATGGTTTCTCTGATAGTGATTGGGCTGGTTCTGATGATATGAAGAGTACCTCAGGGTATTACTTTGCTCTTGGCTCAGGAATATTCTCATGGAGTTCAAAGAAGCAAGAGATTGTAGCTCAATCAACTGCTGAAGCTGAATTCATTACAGTAACTGCTGCTGTGAATCAGACGATTTGGTTGAGGAAATTGCTGGTTGATTTGCATGTTGATCAAGAAGGAAGCACGAAGATCTTAGTTGACAACATGTATGCTATAGCAATTAGCAATAATTCAGTATTTCATGGGAAGACCAAGCACTTCAATATCAAGCTGTATTTCCTTCGAGAAGTGCAGAAGAATGGAGAAGTTAATTTGGTCTATTGCTCTACGAATGATCAGATTGCAGATGTGTTCACCAAGCCTCTCTCTACAAGTCGATTTGAAGAACTAAGGAAGGCTCTAGGAGTCTGCAGCCATTGATCAAGGAGGAGTGTTGAAGTTGGTGATCAATTTCTGCTGATTCGCACCATCAAACTTCAAATTGGAGTTCGATTGAGTACAATTGAGCTCAATTAAGCTAAGTAGGGGTAAGATTGCTTAGTTTCCTTTTGTTATCTTTCCAATTCAAGCAAGTGTTAGCTGAATTGTTAGAGTTTGAGTTCAATTAGAACTCGTTAGTTTCTTTTCGATTTCAATTAGGATTGTTTGTCCGATTAGGAGTAGGAGTTGGAGATTGATTGTGAATCTCTCCCTTGTTAAATCCTTGTCTATAAAAGGATGCAAGCTATCAATAAAGATTTGAGTTTTTCCGCTTCTCAATTGAATCGTGTTTTAGCTCAATTAAATTAGGATCGAATCGATTGCGAGAATTGAGATTTGATCGAAGTAATTGAGTGTAGTTGAGGTTCAATTTGCAACACAGGTGATCCAATCAACTATAGAGGGCCTGTATATCGACAATTAAAGGTTTGTTAAAATGCTATAATCGTACGGTGATCCAATTAAACCATAAATTCATTGATTAATTCGATAATTAGCCGAAATATGAAGGTTAACTTAAAAAAACGAGAGTTGGTGAAGCCAAGTTTATTGCATATAAATGCTCAGTATCTCTCTTTTCTTATTGCAAAGAGAGGTCAAGTTACAAGATATTGTTATAATGAAAAAAATTGAAGAATTACATTAGTACTCCATCTATTATGAGGTCTTCGAATATAATCAGACAGCTTAATCTAAGGAGTATAATTCATGTCTTCAGCTAGAATAAACGACCCGAGTCCTTGCAACCCGACAAGCATCTCATCAAAACCTGTCCTAGTTTCCCTTGTTCAATAGCCTCATGAACCTTCTCTATGTCCTCTCCAGGGCTGATCTTCTTAGCTCCGCTGAGAAGCTCGGTCCCGGCTTCACCTCTTACGAACTGATAGATCGGGTACGTCCTGCACTTGCTGATCCTGTTGGCTATACCGAATTCGCCATTATCGAATCTCTCTCTCGCCTTCTCCACCTCTTCTCCTAACCTCACCTTCAGCTCCTCTATAAAGATTGGAATCTTCTTGAAGACTGAGTAACCAACTTCATCAGAGCTGCCACCTTCGGGGTATTTAGCTAGAGCTTTCTTAACAAGTACCTCTTGAAGGGTAGGGAGAAGCTGGTAGGAAGGGTTAGTGGGGTCGTCGAAGTAGGAGAATACGGGAAGATGGTCAATGACTTGGAGGAGTTCCTTCT
>SOPF01019499.1:0-59104 GCA_012979155.1 Hypericum perforatum
GGGAAAATATTTGTCTAAGAAAGTATTTGCTAATTGCTCCCATGTGGTTATTGGAGTACCCTTAAGTTATTTATACCAAAGTTTAGCCTTATTCCTTAACGTGTATGAAAACATTATAATCTTAACGGCATTATCCGATGCTCTAGGATACTTAATATTATCAGTTAATTCCATGAAATTCCCCAGGTGTTCATTGGGATCTTCATTAGGCAAATCATAGAACTGACCGAAAGCTTAAAGCATATGAATCACGGCCGGCTTAATTTCAAAGTGGTTAGCTTCTACAGCTGGCCGTTGGATTCCAGTTATCAGTGCTTTGTAAGTTGGTCTTCCATGGTCCATCAGAGAAGGTCGAGGATCAGGTGCTCTGCCCCCTTGGCCTTTCTGTCTTTGATCCATTCTTTCTTTCTCACGTCTCTCCCTACGCAATGACCTTTTCAACCGTGCTATGTCAGTTCCCAACTTGTCAGAGCTGCAACAGGACACTTGGTGAAAAAGAAAAAGAAAAAGAAAAAAAATATAATATAATACTAAAAATATACTAATCTTAATCCAAGTTCGTAAACCGAATTGAGAGTCTAAATCTCATTCCCCGGCAATGGCGCCAATTGGCATTTCTGTGGTTCGCGTGTGATTCAGCTAATGCCTTTACTGAAGGTTGACTAGTTTGATTTTCTAGGTGAACGTTCTATCTTAATTCTGCTTGATAATGGATGACTTATCGTTTCTCAGATATTCCTGGCATGCGTAAGGAATGGGTGGCGTGCGCCAACTTTTACCAAAATCAACCTCTAGCATACGCCAAACACACCTGGTGTGAGCTTTTTCTTTCTAAAGAACAAACCTGGCGCGCGCCAATTATGGCTGGCGTGTGCCAAGTTACAGCAACAGAGTTGTAGTGAATTTGCAATAACAGTAAGTAGGGTTGTCGATCCACAGAGAATGAGGTTTTAGGCCTATTCTAGGGTTTACTTACTTAACTAGGATCAAATTATGAAGTTTGTAGTTGAACTCAAGTGATCTAAAGTCTTAAACATTAAGTATCAAGAGCATGAGAACAAGAACTTAGATAGTTTATAATACAAAACAGATTATCAACAACTAAAGAACTAAAAATGAGCTAAGTACCTTAAACCAGCAACATAACCATAAGATAAAGAGGGGTCTGAGTGTATATGATGTGGTTCGAGTGAATCAAAGGCAACCTCAACCACACATTCATGCAAGATGAGTCTAAATTGTTACTTAACCAAGCTTAGAAGGTTAGATATGTTCTTTTGACCCTACCAACCAACTACACTAAATTAAATACCAACTATAAGCACCACTCCAAGAACAATCAGTAGGTTACCAAATTGATTTCTCTCCTAGCAAGAGTACTAATCATCAAATCAACCTATCCATCAATTCTATCTCCTTTCGGTCTCAAGTTTTGACTAGCTACTAAGGCTTGGTGATCAAGCAAGTCTAAGCAATAAGATCAAGCACGTCGATAAGAACACAAACATGAACATACATAACTCTCATCAGTGCGTTACATCAAAGGCATTAAGGAACAAAACTCAAACAACTACTCAAAAATATTTATATAAACACAAAGCATGAACATAGATAAAGAGTAAAAAGGAAGGAGACTTATCAAGCCTCCAAGCTCCCCCTCTTCAAGTCCACGTTCTTCTACTAAAAACCAATATTTACATATATTTTGGTAATCCACTCTCACTTTGGTTCACACTTGTGAAACCAAAAGAGCCACACAAATGAACCATACTTGTTTTTTTAGACCAAAGTTAGCTAATATACTATCTAACTTAAGGAATAGTAAACTAAATATCTAATCTAACTTATCTAACAAATTGTCTAACCTAAAAATATCTCTAAAGTGCCTGCCAACATTGTCCCCTTGCCTTCATAATGCCTAAGCCGACTTAGTCACTTCTTCAATTTTGTTTGGCCAATACTCAGCTTTATTTTACTTCTGTCCATCTGGTGTAGCGTGCATCATGTGTAGCTAGCGTGTGCCAGCCTTCGTGATTTTTGCTTCTTCGAGTGAAAATAGTTGTCTGAGTGATCTATCGTTCGGATAACAGTTACCTGGTGTGTGACATGTATGCTGGCATGCACCAGAAGACTGTGCAATTCATTCCTTGTGGCTTTGTGACTTCCCTTTCATCCTTAGCTTTGCGTGTGCGCTCGATCATCCTCCACTTCTCCTCGAATATGCTCCTAAAAACAAAAAAACTTAATAAAAAATGATAAACTCAATATAAACACACAATGAAGGGTAAATTACCCTCAGGCCCCTGACTTTTATATGTTTTTATGGTAGAGCCCCTGTATAATTTGAATTAGATTTAGAACCCTTGTCTTTAAATAAAATACTGGTCTCGGGTCCCTCGCTGATGTCATCAATTTTTTTTAATATTGAATTGACCAAAATATCCTTAAGCCAAAAATTAAAAAAAACTCCATCTTCAACCTTTAGAAAACAAGAACATCAAGAACATCAAACCCAAGAACATCATGAACATCAAACCCATGAACACCAAGAACATCAAACCCAAGAACATCAAGAACATCAAACCCATGAATACCAAGAACATCAAACCCAGAAAATTAAAAAAACAAAGATCTGGCGGTGATGTACAAACCCGAGTTGCAAATCCGAATTACAAATCCGAGACTTGCTCAATCCTAATCCCCCATTCTCCTCCTTTCCGTACCCAAAATCCACCCCGAAGACCCAATAAACAAAAGTGTTTACGAGTTTTGGATAAAGGAGAGGATGAAGCCATTTGGGATACTGAGGGGATGTCCCCATCCACCAAAACCCACCCACCACCTCCTCTCGAGAAGCCTTTGCATCCACCACCATCTCCCTCCCGTCCTCCTTCTCACAAAGTATCCTCCTTTCACAAACCCACCCGATACCAAGGTAGTTATGGTGTTGTTTACAGAGTTCCCAGAGGACGTGCAAGTGAGCATCCTCTCATTCTTGATAGAGTTCCCTTGTGGGGCCAGGGCTACGTCCCGTTGAAGATCCTCTATGCCACCCTCCTCTGTTAGGACCGCCTCCTTGGCTTCTAGCACCAATGTGGCAGTGGGTCCCATACCTAATCTCGATCCCCTTCCTCCCCCGCACTCCTCTTCTTTGAGTCATTCCTCTGGATAGGGATCTCCTCCGAGGGTCGTCTGATGTTGGTAGAGTTGAGAGAGGGCTAGGTCAGGTCGTATTGATACCACAAGCAAAGGGGTAGGCTGGGTGATTTCGAGATAGCCATAGAGAAGTTCGAATTTGTCAAGAAACCTCATGCCCTAATTATTACTCTTTTGATTGGGGTTAGGGTTTGTTTGTTAGTTTGGCTAATATGAAGAAGGCGGTGAATTCTTGTTTGATTTGTTCCTCAGATTCTTGGGATTGAATGGGGTTTTGTGTTTTTTGGATTGTGTTCTTAATGTTGTTTGAAGATGAAGAAGAAGGAGAATAAGATACTTCGGAGGAGAAGAAGAGTATTTTTTTAATTTTTAACTTAAGGGTATTTTGGTCAATTCAATGTTAAAAAAATAAAAAAATTGATGATATTAGCGAGGGACCTGAGACCAGTATTTCATTTAAAGACAGGGGCCCTATATCTAATTCAAATTATCCAGGGGCCCTACCACAAAAACATACAAAACTCAGGGGCCTGAGGGTAATTTACCCCACAATGAACGAAAACTATCACTAAGACAACTAAATCATAACTAAATCAACCTAAAATACTAAGAATGATATATGAAAAGGGTATGAATAATGAGTGTTTTTGACACTCATCAGCGTGCCAGGTTGTTCGTTCGAAAACAAATTGCACACGCCTGGTGTAGTTGGCATGCGCCTAAGATTGATTTTGGTCTAAGGTTGGCGCACGCCAACCTTGTCCAGCGTATGCCAGAAAGAGAAAGTTGGCACACGCCCAAGGTTTCGGCGTACTCCAAACTAACCCCTCGAATGAACGACCGATCATCCTTTCTTAGGTAGAATCAAGATAGAACAAAACATCGAGTGGAATCATACAAGTAGCTAGCAGAAAGAGGCAGTCCGTCAATTGGCACCATTATCGGGGATTGAGATTTAGACTCTTAATTTGGTTTACGAACTCGGATTAGGATAAATATAGTTTTATTTTTCTTTATTTTTTGTTTACTTTTTGCTCAAGTGACTTGTCTTGCTTAACAAGTTACATGCACGCCATTAACCCGTTCAACCAATATTTCTCCATTGGAGATTGAAGAGGAAATAATGCAATTAGAAAGGTCTTTACGTAGGGAGAGACAAGAAAGAAAGAATGGACCAAAGGCAAGAGGGTCAAGGGGCTGAAGTTCATGCCCCTAGACATTCTCTAATGGACTATGGGAGACTAACATACAAAAGAGCCAAAATGGGAATCCAATGACCAGCTGTTGAAGCTAATCACTTCAAAATTAAGCTAGTCGTGATTCATATGCTTCAAGCTTCAGGTCAGTTCTATGGTTTGCCTAATGAAGATCCGAATGAACAACTGGGGAACTTCATAGAATTAGCTGATAATTTTAAGTATGTTAGAGCATCTGATGATGCTATTAAGATCAGAATGTTTCCTTATACATTAAGGGACAAGGCTAAACTTTAGTATAAGCAACTTAAGGGTACTCCAATAACCACATGTGAGCAATTAGCAAATACTTTCCTTGACAAATATTTCCCCTACTCGAAGACTAACAAACTCATTAAGGAGATCACCAACTTCGAACAATATGAAGGAGAGTCTTTGAGTGAAACTTGGGAGAGATTTAAGGAATTACAACAAATAGAAATTTTAGCCTGTTGCCAACAACTATGAGAACCGTTGATTCAGCGTCCAATAGAAATTTCCTGAGAAAGGAAAGGGATGAAGCCCATCATATTCTAGAAGAGCTGGCAGCAACAAACAGGATAATCACGAATAAGAGAAAAAAATAACCCGTTAGAGAATTAAGGGAGGTAACTGAGCAAAGCGAGAGAAAAGAAATGATTGAACTTGATGCTTCCTCGTCTTTTCAAGCACAATTAGACTTGATGGCAAAGTAATTGTGCGATTTGACTCTAAACAAAGTTGATGCCATTGCTTTACAATAGCATTGCGAAGCCTGTGGTAATACTAGCCACGAGATTAGTTAATGTGCGATGATGAGCCAATCTATAGAGTAAGTCAACTTTGTGAGTACTCAAGGACAAGGAGGAAACCAAATGGTAAACAACTCATATTCCTCAACTTACAATCCTGGTTGAAGAAACTACCCTAACTTCTCATGGAAAGAGAGAAATAATGATGATCGTATGGCAGTCGTTCCTTATAAAGGATTGCCTTTACATGTCTCACAACAAGGACCACCACCTGGTTTTCAACCATGTGGGTTTTTAGGAGAAAGAATGGTAGCACTTGAGGAGAGATTTGACAAGGTTGAAAAGTTCATCCAACAAACTGGAGAATCATCCAACAATCGAAGTCAAATCTTGAAGGCATTAGCAGCTCAGAAAGCAAGGCAAAACAATTTGGAATAATTTCTAAAAGGTCAAGGGTCTGCCATGCGTAACATAGAAGTACAACTTGGGAAAATTACAAAGATAAATGCACATAGAGCATCTGGCTCTCTCCCAAATTCTACTGAGACAAATCCTTGAGGCCAAGTTAATGCAATCACCTTAAGAAGTGGCAAGGAATTAGCTTCTTAAAAGTCAAAGAGAAGGCTAAGGAAAATGATGTGGTGAATCCAGAAAAGGATAAGGAGGAAGAAGTTCTTAAGGATAAGGTCCTGCAAGAAGAAGTGGTAGAAGAAGAAGAAGTTTACATACCACTACCGCCAATAATTCCGATTCTACCTTATCCTTAGAGGGTAAAGCGAGAGTTGGGGATGGATGAGAAATTTCTCTATTTCATGGAGAAAATGAAAAATGTACAAAGTAGTGTCTCTTTCCTAGAGATGCTAGATCAAGTTCCACACTATGCCAAATTTCTAAAGGAACTTGTCACTAAGAAGAGGAAGTGGGAAGATGGAGAGACAATTACCCTTACGGCAAATTGTAGCTCTCTAATCTTAAAGAATCTTCTGATGAAGCTAAAAGATCCAGGGAGTTTTACAATTCCCTATTTCATTGGTGAAACCGAGTTTCCTTGTGTGATTTAGGCACAAGTATCAACTTGATGCCTTTATCTACATTTCAAAGACTAGGTTTGTGTGAAGTTAAGCCAACTTTAATACTTCTTCAGTTAGTAGACCAGATTATTAAGAAACCATTCAGTGTGGTTGAGGATGTCCTGGTAAAGATTGACAAGTTCATCTTCCCAGTTAACTTTGTGGTTCTGGATTTCTATGAGGACAAGAACTATCTACTAATTTATGGCAGGCCATTCCTCATCACCACACATGCATTAGTGGATGTGCATAATAGTAAATTGGTACTATGAATTAGAGACGAGAAGGTTGAGTTCAACATGAAAAGTGTTATGCGCTATCCTCTTGATGAAGGGATGTGCATAAAAATTGATGTTGTAGATGAGTGTATCCTCGAGTTCTGCAAGGAGAACATCTCTGGAATTAAGAATAAAGAACTAGAGAAACAGGAGGAGGATATCATGGAAGAAGTTAAGGAAGAAATTGATAAGAAAGGTCTACTTGAGGAGCTCGAAATTCACTTGAAATTCGGACTCCACCCTTGATTGTGAAAGCTTCTTTCTTAGAATTGAAAGAGCTATCCTCGCATATGAGATATGCATTCTTAATAGATGGAGGGAGATTATCGATTATCATATCGAACAAGCTCATTAAGGAGGAAGAAGGAAAAGTGCTCAAAGTTGTGAACATATGGATTAAGGCCATGGCTTGGCAAATATCCGATATTAAGGCAATAAGCCCAGAAATTATGATGCACCATATTCACATAGAGGATGGAGCGAGGCCGAGGGTAGATCGACAAAGGAGACTTAATCCTAACATGAAGGAAGTAGTTAAAAGGAAGTAATAAAACTCCTCGAAGCTGGCATTATTTATCTGATTTCGGATAGTGAATGGGTAAGACCTATATATTGTATTCCCAAGAAAGGGGAAATGACTGTTGTGATCAACGAGGAAGGGGAGCTCATTCTGACAAGAACTGTGACTGGATGGAGAGTGTGTGTCGATTACCGTAAATTAAATGACGCCACATAGAAAGATCATTTTCAACTCCCTTTCATTGATCAAATGTTGGAAAGGATTGTGGGATATTCTTATTATTACTTTTTCGACAGTTACTCAAGGTACAACCAAATTGCAATATATCCCAAAGATCAAGAGAAGATGTCTTTCACCTGTCCCTTTGGTATTTTTGCATATCGCAGCAGGCCTTTTAGATTAAGTTGTGCCCCAACAATGTTTCAACGTTGCATGGAGTCTATCTTTTGGAAATCTTCATGGATGACTTCTCTATTTTTGGAGACTCATTTGATCATTACTTTAACAACTTAGACAAAGTATTGGAAAGATGTGAGGAAAAGAACCTTGTGCTCAACTAAGAAAAGTGCCATTTTATGGTAGACAAAGGAATAGTCCTTGGGCACAAGATTTCTAGAGCTGGCATGGAAGTTGATAGAGCTAAAACAGAGGCTATAGAAAAGATGGATGCACTAACAACAGTTAAAGGAGTTAGAGCATTTCTGGGTCATGCCGGATTTTACAGAAAATTTATCAAGAACTTCTCTCTAATTGCTAAACCTCTAACAAATTTGCTGCTTAAGGATGTATCCTTTAACTTTGATGAGCACTGCCTTAAGGCATTTGATGCTCTCAAGAAAGCTCTTATCATAGCTCTAGTGATTTCATCACCAGACTAAAGGCTTCCATTCAAACTAATGTGTGTTAGAATAAAAGAAATAGAGAAAACTCTATGTCATCTGCTATGCTAGTAGAGTACTGGTAGGAGGTCAACTCAATTATACAATGACAGAGAAGGAGATACTTACAGTTGTTTACGCTTGTGACAAATTCATACCATACTTACTTAATTCAAAAGTTATAATTTATACTGATCATGCAGCTTTGAGATATCTTTTCTCTAAGCAAGATGCCAAACCTCGCTTGATACGCTGGATTTTGTTTCTCCAAGAATTTGACTTGTCCATTAAGGACAAGAAAGGAGCAAAAAATGTTGTCGCAGATCATCTCTCTAGGCTAGAAAAAAGTGACGGTATGGAGATTGAAGGAAATATTCAAGAAGAGTTTCCAGATGAAACTCTGATGATGATCAGTAGAGTAGAAGCTCCCTGGTATATGGATTATGCCAGCTTTTTAGTTGGAGGAATTATTCCTACAGAACTGAGTTATCCCCAAAGGAAGAAATTTCTACGGGATGTTCAGATGTATGTGTGAGATAATCTATACCTTTTCAAGAGGTGAAGTGATGGGGTTCTTTGACGTTGCATTGCCAATTAGGAAGTAGTAAACATTTTAGAGTAATGCCATAACACTCCCTACTCAGGTCATTATGGAGCTATAAGGACCACATCTCGAGTCTTCGAATACAGATTCTATTGACCTTTTTTCTTCAAGAATGCATGTAGTTATGTTGAGCATTGTGGCCGCTACCAAAGAACGAGAAATATCTCAAAGAGAAATGAGATGCAGTTATCTGGAATTTTAAAGATTGACCTCTTTGACGTTTGGGGATTAGACTTTATGGGACCTTTTCCAATATCACATGGCAACAAGTATATCTTGGTAGGAGTAGGCTACGTTTCAAAGTAGGTAGAAGCTTTAGCGTCACCAACAAATGATACTTTGGAGTGTCACAAATGATAATCAACGATGGTGGGTAACATTTCTGCAACAAGTAATTTGAAGTCCTACTAAAGGGATATGGGATAACGCACAAGATGGCAACACCTTATCATCCCCAAACTAACAGACAGGTTGAGCTATCAAATCGAGAGCTCAAAAAAATCTTGGAATAGATGGTTGGAATAGCAAGGAAGGATTGGTTGAACAAGCTCAATGATGCCTTATGGGCTTATCGAATGGCATTCAGAACACCAATAGGAATGTCGACTTATAGGCTTGTTTATGGCAAAGCATGCCATCTTCTAGTGGAGCTTGAGCATCGTGCATTTTGGGCAATTAAAACCCTTAATTATAATTATAAAAGGCCAGAGAGCGCAGAGTTCTCCAACTTGAAGAGTTGGATGAAATGCGTGACTTGGCATTCGAGAGCTCAAGACTCTACAAGGAAAAGACCAAGAGGAGACATGATGCCATTATCATCAAGAAGGATTTCAAGGAGGGCCAACATGTTCTTCTCTACAACTCGTACTAAGACTCTTCCCTGGGAAGCTCAAATCCAAGTGGAGCGGCCCATACCAAATTGTCAAAGTGTTTCCTTTTGGAGCATTAGATTTGCTAGATAGCAAAGGGGTAGTCTTTAGAGTCAATGCCCAATGATGCAAAATTTACATTGGAGGGGGTGATATTAATCGCGATGTGGAGGTGCAATTAGTTTATGTACCATCCAGTGCTTGAACATTTGGAACAAAGTAAGGCCCTTTTACCTGCAGAGAATAAAGAACATGATGTTTTGCGCTAAGTATATTCATCTATTTAGTGTGTTAGTTTCTAGGAAGATTCTGATAGACCTCTGTCTCATCATTCTCTGTCGAACATAAGAGACCTTAAGAATTGAGAGATGAGATGACAATTTCTTGAGACACTCAAGAGGAACATCAAAAAGTGCCTTTAAGAGGAGGATGAAGAGATTCGAATTTTGTCCCAGGTGCAGGAAGTTAGAACATGATGGAGACTATAGCGAGAATAGCACTAACTTGCAGATGGAGTGTACTGTGTTACTACGAGAGGACCCTATTAGGCTTAAAGTCGAAAAGGCCTCAAGGAAAGGTAGTTCATCATGGTATGCCATTCGCGAGTTATATGAATTGCGAAAGTCGAAGTTGCACCTGTGATCCATGTAGATGGGGCATCTGATTTTCAAGCTTTCTAGGAACATAGCGTAAATAAAAGCCAAAAAAATTAGATTAGCATTTTATTTCCTAAGTTTTATGCATTTAGTTTAAGTGTTTGTATAGTTAGTGTGTAGTTTTTTTAGTTTAGTACATAATAGGTACACGCCGTATTAACTGGTGTACGCTGGGTATACGAAAATAGAGGAATTGACGCATGCCAAGTGAATCTGGCACATGCCAATTCCAGGAGTCTGGTGTACGCTAGTGCACTTGGCGTATGCCAAGTTTGGGCAGAATCGACTATTAAGCTCTCGGGCATGCATCATTCATCACAACATTTCAAAACTAACAATCTCCTGCCACCAAAAACTTCAAATCTGATTGAGCCCAATTTTTCCCAACCAATTATCCATATTACCCAACACCCAAAACACCTTTCTCGATGGCAGATGATGTAAGATCTAGTCGGATTCATCGTGGTGACCAAAGAAAGCACATGCAGAACCCTTTGCCTTCTCCATCAGATTCTCCACCCCTAGATATCAGCAACCGCTACAATGCTCCCTTCGCAATCTTCCACAATTGGGAGGGAGAGAGGTATCAAAAATTTTCATGACTCAATGCCCTTAGTCATTTTACAATTGATTGGAATGACATGCAAAGATTAAGGGTAGATAGACAGTTGAGGTTAGCTTTTAGGAAGTTAGGGTGGAGGTACTTTGAGAATAGGGAGATATTGGCTAGGCAAGAGCTTGTTTTGGAGTTCTATTGCACATTGCAGGTTTCGGCTAACAGAAAATCATTTACTACATGTGTATTTGACACTGACTTTAACATAGATAATAGTGAGTTTAACAACCTGTTTAGCCTTAAGGCTGGACTAGGTGTATTAGACTTCACACCTACTAGTCAGACCCATTAGGCATGGCACGAGATTATAGGTTTTGAGAGATATGAGTTGGGGAGGGCACCTAATGCACTTATTAGAGAACCATATTTAGGCATCCTCCATCACTTTATGACTCTGATCATTAGTGGTCAATGGGAAGAGTCTAAAGTCTTCTGATCTTAGCTTTATGTCATTAACTGCCTACGCCATGATATCCCTTTTAGCACCTTTGCTATGATCATCGACTACTTTGTTAGATCCATTAGCGATAGAGAACCTAGGTATCTGTACTTAGGTCATATTATTTCCCGCATTGCACGTCACCATTTTTTTTGAGAAGTTTGCAGATTTTCGTAGATTCATTTTGGAGCTGATGTCACTCGATATCGAGAAGTTCCACTTGAGCAAACTGATCAAGAAGACAATGACCGATGGAGTAGAGGTTGTTGAGTACAAGCCTTGAAGGAGAGATAGGAATCCAGTTACGCCTTAAGGCACTAGGATGGATGCAAGTTCAGAGAGAAGCAGATACAGAGTAGGCAGGCCATAGCCATCAGTACCAGGCCCAACATAATGATGTAGGGCCAAGTCATCAGGCACCTGACTCTCAGTCAGATATGTACTATTTACATGACCAGTTAGCTATGATACATGTACAGCTACGTGGTCACAGAGAGCAGCTTTATGGATACGGTATGCAACTACAGGACTACATAGTTAGCAACGCGGCCAGATAGGATCGCTAATATGACTACAATACTTGCTTGGAGGCCGAGCTTAGAGCTTAGAGAGAGGAGCAGAGGGCATTCTATGCCAAACATAGAGCTGACATGGCATTCCAGCGAGATCATTATGAGCAGTAGTGAGTGCACACTGAGTAGATGTGCACCTGGGTGGAGAACTTTGGCAGCGGCTTTGTATTCCCATCACCACCTCCTTCAGCTTCTGATGATTGACAGGGAGCTCTTCTTTACTTTTTACCTTTTTATTTTTCCTTGTTTATTTGCTTGGTTTGTTTACTTTTATGTATTTTGACTCTGTTTTTGAGTTTGTGTGTTTTTAACTCGTTTAATGATTATGTTATACTACTGTTAGGTGATCCTATTAGGCTTAAAGCCGAAAAGGTCACAAGAAGGTAGTCTACATAACGAATCATTAGTGAGTTAATGTTTTGCATGTTTGTATGTGTGTGTGTTTCGAGATTAGTTTTTCATATCTTTGGTGACTTGGTACGAAAGTGTTCCTATTTTGAGCTCTTCAGGGTTCAATTTCCCTGATGCTTCTTAATGTACTAGGTCATCGGGATAAAACTATCTCAACTTTGTTTTATTTGTTTGATTAGGTGTTTATTAGTATCTTAGACACCTTGAGGACAATGTGTCATTCAAGTGTGGGGGAGGGTTCTTTCTAGGAATTTTGCTTTTAGGTTGTTTAATATGTTAGCATGTTAGGTTATTTTGTTTAAGTTTAGACTTGGCATGAATTTTTCAAAAATTTGATCCCCCTCAAAAAATTTTAACTTGTGTTAGAATTTTATCATTTTGTTAGTTAGGAATTTAATTCGAGTGCAAAGTACAGGAATTGGTAGAAATCTCGCACTATGTTGTTTAGACTAGTGGTCTCACTTTATAGACAACACTAAAGGGTTGATGAGTGAACCTTGTGGGTATTTGAGCTGATGGAAGAGATACCCGTCTCTGTATTTTTCATGAGGTACATACTAGGTCAGTTGATCGAGGTATCCTACTAGTACTTATCGTAGTCTAGGTTGTGAGGAAGTTAGTGAGACGATGGGGGCATTCTTTGATATTCGAGCCTAGTACCTTAGAGACCAAAATCCCTTACGTATCCATTGTTTTCACCATTTGAGCTGAACCTTTTCTTGATCTTAGATGAGGAAGCTAACTACAAACCTTATATCATCTATCTTCCCTATCTTTGATCATCCGATTTGACGACTTATAGGTTTGTATGTGCATTGGGTTTAGTTGGTAGCTTTGGTTTATTTTGGGTTATGTTCTTTGGGATGTTGTAGTTATGACCATGTTAGAAGCCGAGTCTTTTCCTAGAACATGCTAAGTATATAAGTATGTAAAGTTTGTGAATGTTATATATATAAAAAAAGAAAAAGAAATGAAAAAGAATGTGATATTGAATAAGGCATGTGGTCTAGGCAAAACTTGTTCTTCTTGGTCTTAGTTCATTGGGATATTTGGGGTGTGTGCTTATGAATGTTATATTTATGAGGATGTTTAGATTAGATGAGTGATTAGTTACATTTGTGACATGTCCTCGGATTGGGTGGTTTAGCTACCATCCATATGTTTACCTCACCTTTACCTTAAGCCCCTATACAACCTGATGAAAAGACCCCCTGATCATTAGCAACTATTATGACTTTTAGATAATGCTGGGTAGGACGTAGGATGCTTTGAGATATATTGACATGTATGCGAGTGATAAGAAGTTGACTACATTGATCATATGAGTGAAACACTTTTCTATCCTCGTGAGGTCAACCTTCTAGTGTCTTTTACATAGAGTTAACACTTGTTTAAACAATTGAGTATTAGGATGTCTATTAGTTTGTTGTGCTTTGTGTTTTGGATTGTTGAACTAACTTAGATTATGATTTAATTTTGATGCGAGCTGATGTTTTTGACAGAAGTTAAGTGTTGATCCATTCATGCCATGTCTTTACCTTGTTTTGTGTTTGTTTATTCTTATTTGATTTTCATTTAGGTTGTTCACATTTTGAGTTTTGCTTGGGGATAAGCAATGATTTAAGTGTGGGGGTGTGATGAGTGTCAAAAACACTCATTATTCGTGTCATTTTAGTAGATCATTCTTAGTGTTTTAGGTTGATTTAGTTGCATTTTAGTTGTCATAGTGTTAGTTTTCATCCATTGTGTGTTTATGTTGAGTTTATCGTTTTTCATTATATTTGCTTGTTTTTAGGAGCCTATTCGAGGAGAAGTGGAGGATGATCGAGCGGACATGCGAAGTCAAGGACGAGAAGGAAGTTGCGAAGCCAAAGAATGCAAAGAACAGGAAGCTGGTGCACACCAAGTAGCCATTACTCGGACGACCATTCACGCAGATGACCATTTGTATTCGGAGAAGGAAAAATACAAAGGCTGGTGCACGCCAGGTGCATCTGGCGTACGCCAGACCAGACTGACAGAAGTAAAATAAAAGCTGAGTGTTAGACAAACAAAGTAGAGATTTGACAAGGTTGGCTTAGAGCTCTTGTGAAGGAAGGGGCACAACTTGGCTGACTCTTTTAGATATTTTAGGCTAGATATTTTAGTTAGATAAGTTAGATTAGATATTTTGTAACTATTTCATTAGTTAGTTAGTATATAGGCTAGTTTTGCTTTGTAAGGTAAGGAGAGCCAAGTTAGTTAGGAGAGAGGCATGAAATAGATAAAAACCAAACACTCTCTCTCTCTGTTCTTGGACTTGGAGATGAAGGCAAGAAAGCTTGAAGAACTTTGATAAGCATTCTTACCTTTGCTCTTCCATTTGTAAATAAAGATGCTTTGTGTTTATATAAATATGTGTGAGTAGTTTGTTGTAAGTTTTATGCCTTATTACTTTGTTTGTAGCTATGGTTTAGAGGGGTTAATATGTATAGAAACATGTTCTTATTAATGAGCTTTATGCCATGCTTTGACTTGTTTGATCACCAAGTTATTGTAGTTAGTCAAATCTTGAGACCGAAAGGAGATAGGTTTGATAGAAATGTTAGTTTGATGATCTATGGCTTTGATAGAAGAGAAATCTTCCTTAGTTATTGATTGTGCTTTGAGTGATATGCATAGCTGGTTCTTGACTGAGTTTAGTTGGTTGGTGGGGTCGAAAGAACATATCTAGCCTTCTAAGCTTGGTTAAGGGTCAATTTAGATCTTTCTAACGTGAAAGTGTAGATTGATTATCTATGGAAACACTCGTACTATGTCACATGCTTCGTATACCCCCTGAATCACTTGGTTATATTGGCTTTTAAGGTACTTAGCTCGCTTTTAGCTTTTTAGTTGTTGATAATCTATTTTGTGATAATAACTATCTAAGTGCTTGTTCATATGCTCTTGATGCTTGATGTTTAAGACTTTAGATCACTTGAGTTTAACAACAAACTTCATAATCTGATCCTAGTTAAGTAAGTAAACCTTAGAGTAGACCTAACAACTCAATCTATGTAGTTCGATAACCTTACTTACTCTTATTGCAATCTGTCTGCTACAAATCTGTGTCGAATTGGCGTACGCTAGCCGTACTTGGCATGCACTAGGTTGTTCGTTCGAAAGCAAATCGTGCATGCCTAGTGTAGTTGGCGTACGACTGAGGTTGATTTTAGTCTAAGGTTGGCGCATGCCAATTTGTCCCGCGTATGCCAGAAAGAGAAAGTTGGCACATGCCCAAGGTCTCGGCTTACGCTAGACTGACCCCTCGAACAAATGACCGATCATCCTTTCCTAGGTAGAATCAAGATAGAACAAAACATCGAGTGGAATCGCACAAGTAGCTAGCAGAAACAGGCAGTCTGGCAATCTCCTTTGTTGAGTTTTGTAGTGTAGTGAGAATTGCAAGAGATGGCAGTTCAACAATTATGTAACATTCCAGCCAATAATATAAGGAGGCAAACCCACCTTAGACTAGCCAATCTTAGGCCTAGCATTGCATACCCAGCTGTCGAAGCCAACATCTTTGAGCTCAAGACTAGCCTTATTCAGATGGTTTGACAAGATCAATTTGGGGGGTCTCCTTTTTGAAACTCTCGCGGAGCACATCCAAACTTTTGAAGATCACTACTCAATAGTCAAAGACAATGGTGTCCCATCTAATGCCATCAAATTATGACTGTTCAAGCAAAGCTTAAAGGGTGATGCAAGAGAATAGGTAGACTCATCTCCTGCAAGCACCTTTATCATATGGGATGAGCTTACTAACAAATTTTTGGAGAAGTACTATCCACCAGGTAAAACTACTCAACTACACAATAAAATTTCTTTATTCAAGTAGCAGGGTGGTGAATCTCTACATGAGGCCTAGTATCATTACAAGGGATTACTCTGTAATTACCCACACCACTAGATTCTTAAATGGATGCTCATCCAAATTCTACAATAAATGCGAGCCACATATTTGAGTCAATCTTGATGTAGTAGTTAGAGGAAATTTGATTGAGAAAACAGAAGCTGAAGGCCTACATATAATCAAAGCTATTGCTACCAACGATCACGAATAAGGAGACCGAACAAAAATGAAGAGAGTGGCTAGTGTGCAAGATAACAGTCAAATCTCTGCACTCCAAGCATAAATGGCAGCTCTTACACAGATAGTCCAAGCCATATATGCACCCCCATCTGCCCCACCTGCTCAGGTTTGCAAAATCTGCACTGGCCCATATGGTACTGATAACTGCTCTATCATTGCTGAATGTATTAATTATTTAGGTGATATAAGTAGGAATAATATGCCTAATTATGATCCATATTTGGCTACTTATAACCTTGGTTGGAGAAACTAGCCAAATGTTTCTTGGAGAAATAATGCAAGTCAATAGGTACCTCAGCCACAACATGGACCTCTCCTGGGAGGTGGTAATGCTCAAGGTTTTTCAGCCACAACAATAATTCTAGCCATATCAACAAAAGCGGTAACATCAAGCACCACCCCAGTAGGATCATCAGATTGAAAATGAGTTGAAGAAACAAGTGCTTAGCCATGAAGCTACAATCATAAATCTTGAGGTGCAAATTAGCTAGTTAGTAGTATAATTGAATGTCAGGCAGCTAGGCACACTTTCGAGTAACACTGAAGCCCCTCTCACCAGGCAGGAGCACTGCAAGGCAATCATAACTCGGAGTTGGCTAGACTTAAGAAAGAATGTAGTTCCCCCAACAGTGAAACCTCTGGCCAAGAAGGTGAATGAGGAGGCAGAAGAGCTTAAGGTGATTCCTATAGTAGTAGAGAAAGACAATCCAACGACGAAATCTGCCAAGATTACGCCAGAAAGGAAACACTCTCCACCACCCTTAACTCAAAGATTACAGAAGCAAGCATCTGATCCAAGCTACCAAAAGCTCCTGGAATTGTTCAAGAATCTCCACATTAATATTCTGCTCTCTAATGTTTTTAATCAGATGCCAACCTACAAAAAGTGGATCAAGGAATTTATTACGAAGAAGAAGAGCATATATGATTTTGAGCTTATTCCACTGACTAGGGATTGTAGTTCAGTTTTGAATCAAGATTTACCTCACAAGATGAATGATCCAGGTAGCTTCACTATTCCTTTCACTATTAGGGATGAGACATTCAAGAAGACACTAATTAATATTGGCTCCAGCATAAATCTGATGCCTTTTTCCATATTTTGGAAGCTTAGGTTAGCATGAAGGAAACATCAGTAGTGCTTCAGCTCATAGATCAATTAGTGGCTAGACCGAAGAGGATAATTGAGAATGTGCTAGTAAAAGTTGATATTCTGATCTTTCTAGTTGACTTTATTATCATAGAGATGCAAGAAGATCGAGACGTCTCACTCCTCATTGGGTGTCCATTTTTAGCCAATACAAAAACAAGCATTAATGTTGAGAAAGGGGAGCTACAGTTTAAAATCTGTGGGGAAGAGGTAGTCTTTAATGTATTTAAGGCAGCCAAGTACCCGACCACAGAAGATGATTGCTACCGGATTGTCATCATTGACAAGTTGGTGGCCAAGCACAATGTAAAAGCTCATCTCGAGAACCCACTAGAGATAATGTAGGAGATCACAACAGAGGTAGATGGGCCAGAAATTGGAGAGAGAATGGAATAGGTGTACAAAGTTGAATTACCTGAACCAGATGATACATCATAACCCAAGTTAGAACCATGCACCATCTTGCTACTGAAATTGGAGTGTAAACACATATGACTCGAGGGCAAAAGTAACATCTATAGAATATACAAGACAAAGACAACATGATAGTAAACATAAAACATAACATCATAATATTAACAATAGTGTCCGGAGAGGAGGTCTATAATGACTAATCCCTCCGGCCAACAAAAAGGACCACCCAAGGCTCATTAGGGAAGTTGCAATGGCTGGGATGGAAGGACAAGGAGGCTTGGGCTGCGACGGCTGGGACAAGGCTTATACTGGAAGTGGAAAAGCAATACGGTGGTCAGAGATGGGATGGACAAGGAGGAAGTCGGTGATGAACCAAGGTTGGTGGCTGAGGTTAGAGGAGCGACGGTGAGGTGGACGAGCAGCACTGATGAAGAAACTACATTTTTGTTTAGATCTATAGCCAACAACAAGTTCTTAGGGGCACTAGCTTAACAACCTGACGCAATAACGAGTGCCGTGAAGGGGGATGGAGGAAGTAGGAGGGACGAAGAGGTAGAGGAAATAAGGTGGAGACTAGGGGAAAGAGGGGACGACAGAAAAAAAAGAAGAGGATATAAAACCCTACTACAGCTCCACTAAAGGGAGAGGCCAAAGCAATTATTATCTCTTAGTAGAGAATTGGACCATGGATAGTTTACTCTTTAATTGTACTATATTTTTTTCTTGCTCCATAAAGATACTTAACCCCAACTTTTGCAAAAATAAAAGCTAGCAATGAATTTCACAAGAATCTAGTTGATTTCTCATGTGCCTAGGTTGAAAATAAATTTTAATTCGACGAAAGTAATTAAAACAAGTTCAGAATGATAGTCTATTGAAAAAAGAAAATAATAGTTAATAAAGAGTTGATATGTATAAAAACCTTGATAACCAATTGTGACAAATATAATTAAAAGAAAATAAATTATGTTATAGAGTATAAAACTATATTTAAGAATTACGTTGAATTGATATGTAAAATTTGATCTCCAACCACCACCAATCAGGAAAACAGATTAATTTTCTTATTTTCTTGCCTTGTGTAGTCCTCCCTGTAATAAATATGCTTTGCTCATATAAAGCACTACCGAATCCGAACGAGATCATGCATACAGCTTCATAAGACCTTTATTTACTAACTCTCTCAAAGTATATTCTATTGGTGTATGTGTAAGTAACATGGAGAAATAATTAGGTCATGTAATCTTAATTGCTATGGTCAGTTCACGATCACGAACGGATCGGATACGTGAACGGATTTCCACAAATGGCATCGGATCGCAAATTTTAAGACCTCAGGGACTAAACCAAAATAGTCCCTTTTTTGTGAGTGGCTGTGAGTGGCGAACAATTACCAAATGGTCATAGGGGCTTCCCTATATATAGGAAAAAATCCCTCCAGGTGCTTTGCCACGCAAAGCCTGGAGGTGACACATGGCGAAGATGACATCAGCGATGATGTAAGCGCTGACGTCATTTCAACCACCTCTTCACCCTTTTTTTTTGAAACGGACATGGCCCAATGGGCTCAAGTCCAAGATCTCCTACTCATTCATTATTGATCACATCAAAATAATGAATGTAATTTGGGCCCTAAACCCAATAAACTCCACCTCACACATTATTGACCATAGTCAACAAAGTCTTAGATATTTACATCGCAAGGATTTCGTGCGACCAGCATACATCGAGTGTGGATAGCTAAACTCAAGAGCGCTCACAATGGCCTTATGAATTGTAGCATCCCGATATCCTCATTACGTATCGTATGCCTTATCCTAGGCCTCATCTCATATCCCATTGTTATCACATGTAATTTCAAATAATTTGTTCGCATTCACTATTGTATTACACATAGCACAATAGGTGCACCAGAACTATAAATCTCTGGAATATGATCGATGAAGAACCTTCTCCTTTATAAGTATTTCTTCCATCATGAAAATACTTGCTTTTTTAGTCAGCCTTGCCAGGTCGAATTATGAATCATGACCTTTTCATAGACTTTCTAAGCTAGCAGCACAAAATCATACTTCCGAAATACGTTAAGGATCATAAGGATAGTGTCTCTGAAAACCAAGTTTTTGAAATTGGTCTCACACCAGGGAAACAGAAATCACTCTATGATTTCCCATCCATTGGTCGACTAAGCAAACATAGTACTATCAAATCCTATGATGTTCATTCCTCCGAAAAGGAGCGCATGTGATACACAAATTAACATCATACTAGAGCATTAGCCTTGCTGTTTTACAGAACAATGGCCTTAGTTTACATAAAACTACTCCAGGCTATAAAGACAGATTAATGATAAGTTCCACTTATTTCTTATCACTCGGATTTACATAAAATTCTATGCAGCAACAAATGCTAGCAATCACAAATCTTGCACTTTTAACCAGAACCTATCTTATAGTTAAGCAAGACGGCATCAACCTTTTTAGAACAGACATTCGATGTAATGATGTTCATAAAACTGCCTCATCTCAATAAGGAATCAACGTATTGGCTCCCACCGAGGTAAACACCCGTGTGAGTGGGCTACTTTTCTGTCTCACATGCATTTATAAATGTTAACAAAATAACATTCATAATTGTATTACTGATATAGTATCAAATTCCATTGAATAACAAATTCAATAGACACTATTTGAGCAAGAAACAACTTATTCGCAAATCCTAGGACCTATGATATTTCTCAAAATATCATAAGGTACTACCTAAGATCTGCGATCATATCTCATATAGATACGTGTTTCATACTTACTTCTTCACATATAACAACTAAACATAACATATGTTTATTGGTTCATCTAGGATAGCTTTGGATAAATGGTTGAAGACTTTCTTTAACCATTTCATTTATTGCACAATGGTTACAAAAACCACAGACTCAGTTTTTATAACTGATTAGGAGATAGACATAAGTCTATTCAAAGCTTCTCCTAATAGCAAATAAATATATCCAAATGTGAATATTCATATATTCACATCTCATGCCAAAAGAGCATTAGCTTAACCCATGATGTCAGGTCTTAACCAAAATGATTGTACTGCAATCATTTCCAAGTACTTTATAATTTTCTTGACAAAAAAGTCAAAGTGTTATGTTTGGATCACCATAATCCACAACATTCGCTTAAAGGACATCCATCACATCCTTTAGCTTATGAGGAATATCTGGATACAAGTCTTTACTCAAGAAAATGACCTTTTAACTACTTGGGCACATAGGGCTAATATCATCACACTCAAATCATTAAACTTAAACGATTTCTCAAAATCTCAACTTCGAGTTGTAATGAATCACTCTAATATCTTTAAATTTCAAAGTTAGTCGTAAACCATACTTTGATCTTGTAAAGATATTTCTAGTCAATTTTGACTACATATGTCACTCACATATGACGACAAACCTTTTCAGAGTATTAGTGTTGTTATCGCAATACTCGTCAATCAATTCGAAAAATATATGACATTTTGTATTATGATCGAATCATGAAATGAAAAGTTTAACACTAACTCGCATATAGATTGAGGCTACTTCACATATATCTCAATCTATGGATGCAACTCTTTGGTCAAACCATATGAGTTTCTCCATCTAATTCTCCACTGAGAAATGCAGTCATTACATCTATTTGATGTAGCTCTAAATTAGGTAAGTCGTTATAGCCAAAACTAACTCAACAGTCAGAAATCTCACAACAATTGAGAATGATTTCTCATAGTCAACTCTTTCATGTTATGTTATACTACTAAAAGTCAAGCAAGACAATTTATGCTTAATCTTGAGAATTCATTAATTCTCAAAATGTGCCCCTATAGCAGGTCAACATCAAACTAGTTCTTAAACATAGTTTGATCTTATCTATTCATCCATTGTATTAACTAATTCATTCTAACTGAAAACTGACACAGTATCCAGAACCATCTTATGTTCATTCTCATCTTATAGGATTTGCTAAAAGAAGTATCGCTTGTATCTTTATACAAGAGAACATTTTTCATACTTTCAACCTTTAGTCGTTGGCATGAAAATACTTATTCTTTTAGCTTTATAAATTTCCAGTTTTGATAAATATCTCACATATCTATCGTAACTAGAATTTATATCCTATAGAAGTTTTATTCCAAACTCCCACTGAAGTTTAGAATCCTACTTCTATTAAGCCATAGATCTCACATACTCCCACTGGGATGAAGATCATTGGGATCATGAACTTCCGGATCAACTAGAGGTGGTTAAACATTATTTTCCTCCTCCACAAAATCCTCCCACTCGGAAGGAGTGATCCAAATGATTTTAGCTTATTAGTTTCATACAAGGCGGGTCATAACGCACCTATATTAATTTTGAAAAACTCATTTTTCAAAAAATATTATGTGGTGCAAATGATCACTTTTCCATTTGATTGTTCACTTTCAAACATGTATCAACTTATTTGATACTTGTAAGCATTTTACAAAGACATTCTTTGTAAGATACTCACACAAATGGACGCAAGATGATTTACTCTCACAGTCTTGACCACATATACTTCAGAACGAATTTAATACAATTGACGAATAAATCTAGTTATTTTGTGAATAGATCTCATAACTATTTTTCAATTCTAGAAGTGTTCACATGTAGGTAAATTCGGTCTTCACCAAATTACCTTTTAGTCCTACCTTAGTTGGAGAATCATGTGTTCCAGACCAACATAGTCTATTCTAGAATAACATAACTTGACATCAACTTCAGACATTAAGTTATGATCGCAGAAAAATAATTACAATGTAAATCACATAGATCAACATTCAAAATGAGAATCTATTTACTAATAACTATCATAAATAAAGACTTATCCAGAATTCTACTCAATATATTGTACTCAACTACCTAACAGAAACTAAGAGCCTTTTAAACTTAAACGAACATGGAGTATATAACATGTCATGTAGAAGCAAAATTTACTGACACAATCTGTTTGTATCAATTCTTTCAACTCCTACTCATGTATATAAACCAATATTGATGGAACTTACTCCAATCAATGCTTATTGGGATTCAACAAAGATTTCATACATCTATGTCATATGGCCTGTCTCATCTGAATCAATCACTGAATTGACATTCAGTTTGAAGAATAGATCTAGACAAATTTAATTCACTCACAAATGAAATAAATAATTGTCTTGGCAATGCAACTCATCGCAAAATACCATATCTTTAGACAGTTAAAATATTTCTTCTCAGAAATATTAAACCTTTAAATCCTCCTACTCTCAGAACTTTTCTTTTGGGTTTAGTTCATCGCAAAACACCATATCTTTACATCCACTCAAAATGAACTTTAATCGCTAAGAGACAATTCTCTTTAAGCTTAAGGTGGCAACACATATGATATACCGTAATGTTAACAATATACATTTGGGCTATTCATATGATCAAAACTTGTAGGCGTGAAATAATTATTATGCTTACCATTTAAGCATATAACTAGCCTAAGCTAGCTTGTTGATTGCATTAAACATCTTACATAAAGACATTATCATTAAACAATCAATACATAAATTGAGCACATTCTCATATTAGATCACAATCATAATCATAGTCTATAGAACCTAGTGTTCTATCAGCACATAGCTATTCATATAGCTTTAAGAAAATTATACAAGATACTTTGTATGTAAAGAATTACATCAATAATACAAAATAATTTACTATGCGTTATAACTCTGAATAATTAAAGTCCTTGACTATCTCAGATTTGAAGTAGGTCACGGATATGTTTCTCCTCACAACTTCGAGAGTTAATCTCAAACCCTAATCATTCTAAGTTCTTTGATAGTAAATACAAGTGGATCATTTTCATGGTAATAATCATGTTATTAAATAAACACTTTATTTAAGCAAGATAACATATATCTGCATGATAAATAACCATGAAAAATACACAAAGTTCTAAACACACATGTTTAAGAACTTTCAACAAGACTTAACAAAAGTTTAAATGATTTACGCAAAATGAGGAGGGTTTAACAATTACATGACTTGAATTGACACGGATCCTATGATCTAAAGACACAAGGATAAGGGAATTCACAATTATATTTCTAAATTGAAAAGTGACGTACACATCATCAACTTTGCAATTTTGTTTGAGCATTGCAAGGAAATTTTCACAAAAAATTTACCTTATATGCTCAATTATCCAACTAGACGCTACAAAATGCCTTTAAACGTACCATGTCCAAAAATAGAAAATTTTCATAATTTTCTTATCTTCATCAACACTAGAAGATGCTTGAACATTTTTGCACCAATACTCTTCTACAGTCATTACCTCCAGCTCAGACACACATATGTATCCTATTGTAAATAGAAGTTAAGTTTACTTTCATTAACTTCATGAAATTCTTATATTCCTCTAACTAGATATGACACATCAATATCTAGCCACTTGTGTTGTGTCTAATCACAACACGTGCTAACCATAAAGCACTCAAGAATATTCTCAAAAAGATATCATCGTAAACTTGCAACACAATGCAAAAGCCTTAGGATAAATACTCACATTTTTCCCAAGCTATGATCAAAACTTATTTTTCGATCAAAAACGATGAAGTCTTATATCAAGAATTTGTTCACAATTGAGCTATAATACGTAATCAATAAGTCATGTTATTTCATATATTTTTATCAGTACACATACCTGAAAAAAATATTTTTCCAGACTTATCCGAAAAAATTTGGTTTGTCGAAAATAATTTTCTAAACCAAACCTAATTAAAAGATTGACTTAAAATCTTTTATATAATTGAATAAAATCTAATTTATTCAATAAAACTTAATTTGATTTTTAAGTCCATATGACTCAAAACCAAACTTAATTAAAAAATACACATATTTTTCAATCCTATTTAATGTCCAAAATTAAATACAACATCTAATTTTGAACAACCCATAAATATATTTTAAAACCAATCTAAAATATATTTAAGTTCTTAAAATAATAAAAAATAACTTTAAAAACTTAATTTAGGAATTAATCTGTAATTTTCAAAATTTTAATTGAATAAAAAAAATTTTATTCAACCAAAATACCAAAAATCCAACCAAATAAACCAATTTTGAGTCAAAGTCAAAATTGAACCAAAATTGGACTGATTGAACCATTAAGCCAGTCCAATTCAACTGGTTCAATTCGAAATCGACCCAGGGTATAAATTATTCGCGAAAATCGCAAATTTACAATTTTGCCCCTCTCATTTTCTTTCCCCTTTCTCTTTCTCTCTCCCCGAAGGGAAAAACAAGACCGTCGGCCACCCCTTCGACATCTCCCTAATGACGATGACCCATCGATCGAGGCTGGTCGCATTCGACTCGGCGTGATCTCCTGGTCACGACCATACCAGAAAAATGGACCATCAAGCCGCCGTTCGTTGTCGCTTCAATCTTCTCCGATTAATCGATTTGAAACAGAGAACCATCGTTCTCGCTCTACCGGTGACCAAATCGGGGACAACAACGACGAAACAATGTCAGGAACACACCGTGGAGTTGATTCTGACCAATTTTAGGTATCGAAATGCTCAAAAACGGCCACATTGATTTAGAGTGAAAATTGGGAGAAAAATTGCGATTTTAGGGTTCCTTTGGATGGGTAAAATTGGCAAATTACAGAAAAATTCCAAAGGTTTCACTCGTTTGCACAAAAGGTTTATATACCTCAGCCGCAAAAAATTTCAGTTCAGTACCGAAGGGTTTTGCGCGTGTGCCATAAAGGACAAGCCTTCATCCGTGCGAAATCCAAATTTCAGAAAAGTCCCAGACAGTAATCTTACATACTCTTAAGGACATCAAAATGCAATTTTCATAAGAAATTAACATTAAACATGATTTCAGTATCAAATAATCACAATTAAATTTGATTCCAAACATCATACAACAACCAGAACAATACCTAAGCTTGCTCTGATACCAATTGAAGGATTTAATGCGCGACTAATGCATAATCGTGCATTAAACCTCTGCCACAATTAATGAACAAATACGTTAATTAAAATACAACTTACTTGTTGTAGCGTGCTCCCCAAGGATCGTTGACGACGAGGTCTTGCTATCGGTCGGTTCACGATCACGAACGAATCGGATACATGAACGAATTTTCACGAATGGCATCGGATCGCAAATTTTAAGACCTCAGGGACTAAACCAAAATAGTCCCTTTTTTGTGAGTGGCTGTGAGTGGCGAATAATTACCAAATGGTCACAGAGACTTCCCTATATATAGGAAAAAAATCCCTACAGGTGCTTTGCCACGCAAAGCTTGGAGGTGACACATGGCGGAGATGACGTTAGCGATGACATAAGCGCTGACGTCATTTCTGCCACCTCCTCCCCTTTTTTTTTTTGAAATGGACCTGGCCCAATGGGCCCAAGTCCAACAAAATATAATACGAATATAATAGTTTTATCAACAACAACAAAAATTTGGACACGATCATATAAACTTAGATTTTAACTTGCATTTAGTGGGACTTCCATTTTTTCAAGATACAGTAGGTAGCCATTATGGCATCTAATATAAGCTTATGATTTTGCACGGGATTCCTTTTTATGATACTGTCAATGTTGTCCCTAATTTAATCAAAATGATCGCCTAAATTAATTAATGTTGTTAATTAACCGGGCGGCTTCGAAATAGTTACTTTTGATTTGACATAGTTCGGTAGATGACATCGAAAATTGGTCATCATATTAGCATTATGGTTTTTTTTTTTAGATCCTATTCTAAATTCTATTCTATTACATCAGAAATGTTTATGCCAGGAGTCGAACCCTAAACTTCACCCCACATGAGTGAGAACAATGCCACTGACCAAATGGTCGCTCGGCAGCATTATGGTTCTTTTCCGTTGTTTGTCATTCCTTGTTTGTCATTATGGTTCTTTTCCGTTGCGTTCTATAATGCATGCTTAACAAACAAGCTATATAACTCAACTAAGATTTTCATTTGAGTAATAATGCACTAACGTCAAATTATTATTAAGAAAAAAATTATATTTTTAAAAAATCATAATCAATTCGAAATTATATTAATCCGTATGATAAATGTTTATTGGTGAATTATTATTTTTTACAATGTGAGACGACAAAACTTTAGTGCCTCGTGTCACTTTGCCTCTTTTTGCATACTTTATGAATGAGGAAGGGGTGGAGAGAGTGCAGGACCAAAGGCGTGCATATAAAAGGAAACCGACGAGTCTTTAATTTTTCACACCAACCAACCTAAACAAAGAAGCAGAGATTGTATAAGTATAACATCCCTTACTCTTTTCTCAAAAAAAAAAAACATCCCTTACTCAAGGGACATTAATAGCCAAACTGTAAGTCTTCAATTGTTTCCGTATTATACCTTTCCTTTTTTCTTATTACAAGTAGTAAAAAGTTTAGATTTAAACAATTATTTCGGTTGAAACTTTGGTGGAAATCTCCACGAGTTATCAATTTTTAATACCAAATATTTACCAGAAATTGTATAGTTTGTGTAAAAAGATCTCTTGGATCCCTTAATAAGAAATATTTATCTTTCAGGATCTATATGAATTTAACGAAAGTCTAAAATCAGAGCAAAACTGTGCGTTCCCCAAAAATACAATTAACCACAATGAAGAAAAATCAGAATGCATTTCTAGACTTTGTAAACTCCCTAATTGTGTAATATTGTACTACACCTATAATGATGTAAGCACTAATCGTCGTCACCTATGAAAGATCAAAAGATATTCAAACATATTATATAGCATATGCTACACGACATATGTTATCATAGTCCATAGATATTAATTGCTCCACCCGCTACTCTTTCCTCTTCCACCCCCCTTCAACATACTAGCCAATCCACCTTTGGGTGCAAAAACCTCCTCATTTGGCCCATGCTGCATTAAAAATGACCACACTTTGCTGGCTTCTAAAATAATTTACGGCACATCTGTCTCCTGTACGTGCCTACGTGGGCATCTATCCCCTCGTTGTCCAAGTCAGCGTGAGAGCCGATGACATGGAAAGTGTGCCATGCGTGGGGATTACGTATGACGTGGCGATTGGCTGGCATGAGGAGTGCGCCTTTTGCGAGTGTAACAAGCGTGAGGGGTGCTTCTTCCCGTGTAATAAATTAAACTTTTATGTAATTGGTGATATTCCAAATTTGAACTCTAAAAAAATTTTCGATTTTTTATTATTCAAATATATTACTCTCAAAAACTATTTGATTTTTTATTATTCAAAATTTTCTATACATATATTAGCTGATGTAATGGATTTTTTTTTCCAAAATTGGCTTAAAGATATAAAAAAAATAATAGTTTGGCAATTATTAAGATAAATGCGAAGAAAGTACTAAAAAACGTTATGCTATAGACAACCTGGCACGCTCATATTTTTAGTGATAGTCAATTAAGATTTAAGAGCGCACGTGGTTTATTTGTCATCCTTAATTTTCATGGTCAAATAAAAAAAACTGATGCCAATGACGAGTGTGGATTCCTTGTAATCCGTTAATCTCTTATTTTTTTTTTTATAAAGTAAGTGTCATGGCAATGTATCCATCCTTCCCACAACGTGTATCTTTCATAAGACATCAGATGGTGACATTTGTCTATATTTAATTTTTCATTCTTTCAAGGGATAATCACTGTAATCCGCTAATTATGCTTGATATCAAATAGAAAATTTACCGCTCAAAAAATAGTTTAGAACACATTTCCCAATTGTTGAATCGAGTATAATTTTTCTATATTTTCTCGATCGTCTTCTTTCTCTAATCTGAATATCTGCGGGAAAATTACATGTTTCAGGATACTACGACGTCTCGCCTCTCATGAAGATCTGATATTAATCATGAAGTATAGTATATGGTCGAAGGCTTCCATGCAGCAACTTATTTGACGGGTAATTGACCCTATTCCACTTTGATTTCCCTGACATGGTTGAACTTCGTTTGGCGATTTTTGCAATATTTTTTAATTGTTCAATTGTGGCATTATTTTATAAATTATTTTGAGAATTTGGCCGATAATAATTATTTTTTTGGGTTTTTTTTCCTAGATCCATTGGATGTAAGAGTGTGTCTGGTATGGCTGATGTAATTTAGCTGTTAGCTGTTGGCTGTCAGTTAATCAGCTGTTGGCTGATAGTACTTAGTTGATAGCTGATATCCGATTTTTGCAAAAATTTTGGTAAACTACTATTGGCTATTGCTCTTGAGTTGTAAAATTACTTATAAGGGTAACTGACTAATAAATATCATTATTTAATATTTAATATAATACATATTATTTATCTTTATGCTTTTGCCAATTAAAAAAGTGTCTCTCTTAATTTAATATTTAATATAGTACATATTATTTATTTTTATACTCCTGCCAATTAAAAAAGTGTCTCTCTTAATTTAATATTTAATATAATAATATTTAGTATTTATTTCTATGTTTTTGCTAACAAAAAAAATATTCTTCTTAATTTAATATTTAATATAATAATATTTAGTATTTATCTATGTTTTCGCCAATTAAAAAAATATCACTCTTAATTTAATATTTAATTAGGAATTATCTGAATCGATAGCTATTTAGTAATTTGATATTATAACAGCCATTAGTTAAATGTAACACTTATAAATTCTAGTTGTTGGGTTCTAACAACTATTTTTTTTTAATTCACCAAACACAAAAAAATTGCTATCAGTAAACCACTAATCTCTAACAGCCAATAAAGCCCATGAAGTTGCACAACAACAATATATATATATATATATATGTATATATATATATATATATATGTATATATATATGTATATATATATTATAAGATCCAAATATATATCTGAAAACAAAATAACAACCTAATAAATTAACAGAGACAAACAAGGGACTGCTTGAACAAGTTTATCGCAACCTTGGAAAATTGGCAAATTTGTTATAACTGTAAATATTTCGTTGTCGTCCTCTTTCGATGAGCGACGGAGCTAGCTTGAGGAGGAAATCGTGGCACTTAAATTCAATATTTTATTTCAAAATCAATTCAATCTTACATAATTACATCAATTTGAGTCCACAAAATTTATAATTTTTAAAAAATATACTAACAAGCTAGAACTCAAATATGCGTGACAAATCTTTTTAATTGGCATTGGCCAGCTTATAAACAACGATATTTTGAGCTCCAAGCAGCCAAGTTTGTAACAAATGTAAAAGTCATCAAAAGCAATAAATGCATGGCAAACGAAAAGAAAAAAAGTTTCTTCAACGTGGGTGTTTGGTTTGGCTGTTAGATATTAGTGGTTGGCTGATAGATATTTATCAGCCAATTTTTAGGTGTTTGGTGAATAAAAAAAATTGGCTGTTGGAACCAACAGCCAATTTTTCCAACAGCTAGAATTTATAGCTGATAGATTTAAATGTTGGCTATTGAAATATCAAATTACTAATATATCCCTCGTTCCTTACTATTTTCCTCTATTTTTTTTCTTCCTCGCCTCTCCATCGCTTTCTCTCTCCTACCACCCGCCTCGCCGTCGCCAAGCGCCAGTACGCCTTGCAGCAACACCCAATTGAATAGGGGATTGGAGTGAATAGGGGAATGACAGAGGAGAGAGAAGGAGGAGGGGCAGTGGTGGAGGGGGAGAAGAAGAAGGCGTCGGCGACGGGGAGTACAGTGACGACGGCCAAGACGCGGAAAGGGATCGTTTTGCGGATTTGGAATGGGTTGTTTAGGCTGCACGGGGATGATTTCGATAAGCGGTTGCAGTACATTTCTAAGGAAGAGGCGAATGTTCTCAAGAGGATGAACAGGAGGACTATGATTGGCAGGAAGCGCCTTCGCCAGCTCATTTATTTCTCAGTTCTCTTGGAGGTTTGTCGCTGTGCCGTCTTTTGATCGCCTATTTTGCCGAAAATCTTGACGCTGTTATTGGTATTGGGAAGTTTTGGTGCTGCATTTTGGGTGTGATGGCTCTGTTGGTGATCCGTGGCGTGAATTGTAATTTTTGTTTGGTTTTATGGTGATATATGGTGATGGGATTGTCGAGTGAAATCATGAATGTATGTTTATTTTCATGTAGTTGTTTGGTGTGGAAGCGATAAGTGGTATAGTGAAATGATGAGTTTATGTGCTCGGTGTGATGGGCTTGGCTGGTGATCCGTTGCGGGAATTGTAATTTTAGTTTGGTTTTATGGTGTTTTATGGTGAGGGGATTGTCCAGTGATATTACGGGTCGATGTTCATTGTTATGCAGATATTTGGTGTGTGAAGTGATTATGTGGTATAGTGAAATGATAATGGCCGACATTGGCTCGTGCAAAACTGGTCTGAATTGTGAAATGAACCCTGTTGAGGAGTTGTTTTTGTGATTTTTTGTTCACTGGATTAGACTGTAAATGACATATTGAACTGGGTTTTTGAGGTCTGCGATATCTATAATCATGGGCTTTTAGATGGTTTCCACATTGAATTCCTAGAAACGAAGTCAGGTGAATCACATATTGTTTATTTTTTCTGGACTTGTTGCCTGAACTTTTGTGATGCTTCTCCGATGTTGCTTGCTATTTTCTGTGCTTTTACTGGACATCTTCTATGTGCTTATGCTGTATTGATTTCTTTTGGATCCAGACGATTGCTGTCGTGACCACAACATCGGTTGACGTGGACTAGAGGATGAGGGCGATTCGGGTTTGCCTATGTTTGTATTACCTGCTTTGTCTTCTGCTATCTATTCAGTCTTCGTAAGCCTGACTAAGATTAGTAAGTTTATTATATTCTAGTCCGACAGCTCTTACCTAAATATTAATGGGTTCTCATAGTGGTCAGCATCCATTTACACGAATTTCATTATATAAGTTTCCATGATTAAGAGAAATCCTGTACAGTCTACTTCTTCTCGATATGAGTAATCCTGCCTACCTTATTGACGCCAGTGAACATTCTGTAGGGGAGCGCAAGGACCAGAAACTTCTTGAAAAGCTTCGAGCTCAGAGGCAAGAAAAAATAGATGAACTTAAGGAGAGAACAAACTATTATAATAAGCAACAACTCATTCAGGTAATGACATGTAGCAATTTATGTCATGCTACTCTAAGAAATATGTTTTCGTTCATTTAGCTTCAAATGAAGTTGAAGAACGTCAACCATCTTTTTCTTTAATATCATTTACATTTCGTTTTCGCAATTTGATGAGCTTTCTTGAAGAAATAGATACAACACAGTTATTGCTAAATTTTATTTTACTTTTACAAGAAATGGCTTATCTAGTTGGTAGACTGTAGATGAACTGATGAACTGATGCGCCATTTCTATTTTTCCTTGCTCTTTGATATAAGGCATGACCGTTTTTATTTTTGGTCTTCATGTAGAGAATAAAACATTTGTTGAGTCAAATATTTTTGTAACAAATTTCTGGATTGAAGGAGTTGTTAGAAGTCTTAACCATTGCTGAGGGTACGGATAAAGATCAAATAAAATCAATTTGTTTTAGTCAAATACTTTATAAAACTAATTCCTTGATTGAAGGAGATTTTATTAATATTTTATTAATATTTTGTTCAGTGAAATTAGAATTTTATAAATAGTGAACTAAACTTGTTCATTTAAGTTTTGGGTTACGAAAAAGGAGGCAAAATTTCGTTGTAACCAGGGTAAATATTGGCATACTTCTCACTCGCTAATTGTTTGCAGCCCAATACTGATATTAATTAGCTGCGTCAATCTCTACTGGAAGATTCTGAAAACGCCGAGGTATGTATTTTATTGTAACAATGTCTGTATCATATGTCAATGTACCTTGTTCAAGTTGTAGCATCTTCCTTAATTATTTGGTAGACCTTTCACTGCAACTTGTTCTTGACGGAAAAATCTTCACATGAGATGTAAAATGGATTGGCATGAGATCGTACCTTGTCTGCATTTTTTTGTAGTTAGTTGATGGATGTGATTATCTGCAATCTCGTATATGCGTGAATCGAGGAAAAGAATAGAATTGCTAGTTGTTTGTTTCTAATTTACTTATTTAAACAACTTACATTCTCCTGGTTATCGTGACATACTGACATCTTCTTTGGTGATTTATGACTACTTGTTTTGATTCGAGACCTAGAGAAGTTCGATTCTTATTAAAATAGTTCTTGAGTTAAAAAAAATTATTAGTACTTCTGACCAACTAATGTCTTAAGATAGAATATGAGATTAGTAAAGGTATTGTAGTTACTAGTGGTTGTAGGTCCGATAATGTAATAGCAAGTGAAATGATCATAGCGTAGAGTATAGCATCGAAGGGAAGAGAACCAACAATATTGCAGGAACCCAGAAACCAAAGAACCACTTTTATTCTGTTTGTGTGCCTGTCATTCGAAATCCGTATACCACCTCAGTAGTAGGAAATGGAAAATCCCCAACTAGAGTTCCAGATAAATCATCTACCCAATTGAGTCATAAAAAAATGTCAAATCTATTGTTCAGAAGCATTCACAAGAGTAAATCGCAGCAACAAGATCAGATTTATTGTTCAAATTGAAGGTAATAATAATAGTAACGGAATCACTTTACATGTAGATGTCTCAAAGTCAAAGTGGTGCAAAATTGAAATGGACCGAAGCACAATTTAGTCATTTTGTCGATTTATGCATCCGCGGGGAAAGTTGTGGCTATCGTGCTGGAAGTACTTGGGGTTCTAAGGGATGGTTGTGGCTGATCAAAGAGATGGAGACAGCTGGATATGTTTTCACAAAATACGAGTTGAAACATAAATGGGATTGGATGAAAAACCAGTGGAAACTGTGGAGAAACTTAAAAGGCGATCGGGAAACATGGTTAGGCTGGGATCCCATTAAAGGGACTATAGCCGCTTCAGATGATTGGTGGAAAGAAAAAATTAAGGTACTAAAATATGATTATCTTCATTAATATACTTTATTTTAATTAATGTTGACAAAGATGGATGATTTATTCGACAGGAGAATCCTAGTTATGCAAAGTTCAAAGAAAATGGTATTGGTGAAGAGCTCTATAATAACTATGCAATCATTTTCTTGGGTAGCATAGCAAATGGGGACTCTTCATGGACTCCTTCATCTGACAGACTACGTGAAAAAGAGGTTGACATGGAATCTGTTCACCTCGAAGGAAGTGATGATTCAGAGGAAGATCTAGACATAGATGTTGGTCTTGACCAGATGATGAAATCAAATGATGAAATTACTGAAGGGAGTCAGAAAAGTAAGAGAGCTGAATTAGGTGCCAGGTCTAACTTAAATAAGAAGAAGAAAGTTACAAGAGGGAAAAAAAGGTTGTCGGGAGCTGATCAGTTCACTGAAAGCGTGAACAATTTAAGAATGAGCATGAAAGAAAGTATGGAGAGTAGGAGTAGTTCGTTGAAATACACTTTTGGCGACAAACCTGGATGCAGCATTCAAGAAGTTATGGCGGATATACTGACTTTACCGGGGATAGAAGAGTACGGAGAAATGCATATGTGGGCAAGTACAATTATGGAACAAAAGGCAAAAAGAGAAATGTACATGACACTGAAGTGTCCCCAAGGAAAATTGAATTGGTTAAGACATCAGATGCATTTAGTTCGTATGACTATGTTAGGCGGTGGACCTCCTGAATTTTAGAAATGATATTTTTTGTGATTTTTAGTTAGAAGTATTTGATTGAATTGGTATTTAGTTGGAGTGGAGTCCAAATGTTATGGATACTGATATTTTTCATTATTTCCTTTCTCTCTTTCAAATGAATTCCAATGCAGATCTACTTTACATTCTTTCTAAAAACTATCCAATTTATTTATTCACAAAAAGGTGTCTTCAATTTTTTGTGTCGGTAGCTCCATACGTTCGTCTATTCTTTTTATGTTTTAGTTGAATATCGGTGGTTAGCTCCGGTCGTGACAATTGTTATCCTTCCAAATAAAAGTATTTCTAATTTATCAAACACGATTTTTATTAGGTACATATTTAAGAAGCAATGGATGCTATTCAAGAAATAGAAGCAGCCGAGGTCGACGAAATGTTAGAGATGATTATTGTTACAATTGAAGGGTTATCAGATCATTATCAAAAATATATGAATAAGCAACCGTGCATGGACTCTTTTCAAACAGGATATGTGTGGTTATTAGAATTAATCAGAGGGAATGAGAAACGATGCATAAATATGTTTCGAATGGACAAGGAGACATTGCTTAGTTTATGCACTGAGTTGGAAGGAAAATATGGATTGACGGCTTCCAATAATATTTCAATATTGGAGAAAGTCTGTATGTTCTTATATCAGTTGGCTTTGGCAGCATCCAATCGACAAGTTCAAGAACGATTCCAACATTCTGGTGAGACTGTTAGTAGAAATTTTCATGAAGTGTTACAGGCAGTGCTCCAATTTATCTTCAGATCTTATAAGGCCACACGATCAAGCGTTTACTACGATTCCACCGGAGATTGAGAATGATGAGAGATATATGCCTTATTTTAAGGTATTTTCTTATCATAAAATACTATTATATCTTAATTATATATTACAAATATTAATGACTTCCAAATTTTTCATAGGACTGTATTGGAGCAATAGACGGAACGCATATACCTGCTGTTGTATCTGCACAAGATGCACCGAGATTTATTGGTAGAAAAGGGATAGCGACTCAAAATATAATGGCAGTATGTAGTTTCGATATGCAATTTATATTCGTATTAGCAGGATGGGAAGGCACAGCTCATGACGCAAGAATTTTTCGACAAGCTTTGTCTAGGGAAGATTTTAATTTTCCTAAACCACCTCCAGGTAAACATTTTGAAATTCTTTTGTGTATATAAATAATAACTATATCTTTTTGGAATAATATATTTTTTTCAAATATTGTAGACAAATATTATCTTGTAGATGCAGGATATCCACAAATGCAAGGATATCTCGGACCTTATAAGGGAATTAGGTATCACTTACCTGAATTTCAACGCGGCGGTGGACCAAAAGGGCCCAAAGAGATGTTTAATCGATGGCATTCGTCTCTTAGAAGTTGTATCGAACGTACATTCGGAGTGTGGAAGGCAAGATGGAAAGTATTAAGAGTTATGCCACCGTTTTCTTTTAAAGTTCAAAGAAATATAGTGGTTGCAACAATGACACTTCACAATTACATTCGAAGGAAGGCATTGGATGATATCGTTTTTACTAGATTTGAGGAGAATCCAGATTTTGTACCTATAGATAACTTAGCTGGAGAAGAGTATGCTGAAATAAGTGATGATAGCATAGGAGATGGATTGGGTTTTATGAATGTATTGCGGGATGAGATAAGAGACGCATTAGTACAAAATAAGAGTTAATTTTATTGAGAATATATTAAAATAATCAAGTTAATTGATTTAATACCTTTATAAGTAATTTTACTTGATAATTTTATTGACAACTATGTAATTATTTTTTTGGGTAGTGTAGCAAATGGAGATCATCTAATTATTGTGAGATCATATAATAGATGTATTAGTGCAAAGTAATAATTAATTTTATTTGTTACATATTAGAAAATCATGTTTATAAGTCAATTACCCTTATAAGTAATTTTACAACTCAACAGCAACAGCCAATGCTAATTTACCAAACACTTTTACAAAAATCGAATATCAGCTATCAGCTGATTACTATCAGCCAACAGCCGATCAGCTGACAGCCAACAGCTAACAGCTAAATTTCATCAGCCGAACCAAACAGACCCTAAGACTAGTGCGTGATAAGCGTTTCTCTTATTTGATAAGCGTTTCTGTTTTCAACTTGAAAGCGAGTAACACTAACATTTTTTATATGGAATATGAATTTCCATCAATATATACGTGCCATTTGGATAATTACTTTTGGCAGTAACATTGATATATGTAGTTCCAATTAGGAACCTTCACGAAACAATTCCACTTGGCCCTTCATCGGCTGCCCTTCAATTCGTAGATGGGTACATGTTAGTATAAGCTCCAACCGAGAAAGCTCTAGACCGTGCCAGCAAAAAAGACATAAATTGAGTCCAACAAGTACGCAGAAATTTATTTAAGGTACGAGTTTTTAAGCTTGTATTCATATATGTGATAGATTCAACCTAAAAAATTTAAAAAGTTACAAGCGAAAATACTTGTAATTCAATGGGACAAGTATTGTAAAATATTTAAGGTCAGAGTTAAAAATTGCAAATACTTCGTATTTTGCAATGTTAATTTGTTTGATGATCCTACCATCTCCCTACTAAGTCAACAATTTAAGGTCACTATCAACTCCTCGTCAACCGGTAAACCGAATTAACTTAAAACAGATAGATCTAGTTTATCGTTTTTCTCCGGCAGCTTTTTTTATAAATAGTCCAACCAATAGTTGGTATAACTGATTTTTAATTAGATAGCTCTTGAATTTTAATCTTTCGAATACAAAAAAATATACATCGGTTTTATACCCCGGATATTCGAAAATAAACTTTTTAACTTTTTTTTTTAGAATAAGAAACTTTATTCATTCATAATAAGCCATCCGGCATCTACAAAGTGCAGTTATGAAAAAACAATAAATACACTTCAGCTCCTTCGCTATGGTACTTCCCAATCTAGATCTGGTTATGGATGGGAGCGATAATCCATCTTTCGCGAAGATTTCTTCCAGAAATGGAGTAATTTTCCATTAGTGACCATGCAGTATATCATAGAGCTAAACAAAATTAGAGATCCAAACAGAACTAGAACAACTAGAAAAACAACAAACAACCAAAACAAACTATCACTAGGGGAAACGAAAACTCTCACAAGGAGAGACTCACTCCGTTATTCAACGGAAGAAGCAGGACAAAATAAAATAAAGGGATTTGGCCGTAGCCAAAACCTTAATAACAAAAAAACACAAGGACGAAATAAACAAAAAGAAAAAGAAAAACAAACGGCAAACAATGTTCTCAAGAAGTCGTGGAAGCAACAGTCGAAGACCGGCCCGCCGTGAAGAGTGAAAAATAAAGGGTGAAGAGTAAGGGGGAGGCTCACCCGGTATGAACCTCCCCCTACCTGGGATTATCTACCTGGAAGCCAAGAAACGACTAAGTTTTTTTTAGAGAGAGGGTTTCATCATCTAATCCACTAATCTTCCATACTTGTAAAATAAACTTTTTAACTTGATTACAATCATTTAGTATTATTCAATTATAATAAATTTTCAATCATTCTCCAAACAGGAAAGGATTTAAAAATATTGAAATAAGAATCTGGACAGCTTGCGGTATGAGTGTCCACTGGTTGTTACCGAGTGGTCAAAGATATAACTAATTTTTTTAATAAGTAAATTTTAACACGACACTTAAATTTAAATACTAGAATTCTTTGAAATCATACATTTTTTATATCATTGGGTTAAATGCATTTTGGTAAAGATTTATCATTATTATCAGGTTACGTAACGGTTGGATTATTTAACAAGTCGTTTAAGGGGCCGTTCATAAAGAGTTGTTTAACTTTTATTCTTCACTTCTATTGATTTCATGCAGATCACGTTTTATTTATATTTAAAAAAAATTATGTTCGAGTCTGCCAAATGGAAGTTTATCTAAAGAATTAGGGAAATCTGGGAGGCTTCATCTAATCTGAATAATTAATCAGGCTTGCATGTCGAACTACTGTCATTTGTTTTAATGCAAGATCTATTTAAAGGTACGTCCTGAATATTTTAAAGTAGACTTAAAATTATGTTTCTTAATGACAATTCAAGTGGATTAGAACTTTGAACCAATTTAATACATATGCGTTATTTAATTGCAGACATGTTTGAATTATTAGGAGATTTTGGGTAAACTACTTACAAAAACTTTAAAATATATAACAAATTAACAAAATTGTCAGAATAGATAGTCTTTTAAAATAGAATATGTAGGCAAACTGGCAAGTCACTTCCGTGGGAGACCGGCACATGGCGTGTGGTATCCTTTTTTTTCCTTCGTAAAAAAAATGGAAAAGTGATAAGTTGGTGTTTAATGTCCGAATAAAAAACTTTTGCATAACTTTTTGAGCTTGTTGTGTAGGTATTTAAGTCATCAGTCAGACGTGCGATTTAGAAATAGTTAGTTTGTTATCCATTTTAGATTATTTTAACTTTTTACCCAATAACAATATCACTGGTGCTGCATGACTGAGTCGATGGAGTGGCTATATGATTATAATGGATTCCTGGCGGCGATTATAAGTATTTGTTTCGCAGAAAAAATATTTATATTTCACAGAAATAATTTTTTTGTGAAATTTATATTTTTTTATGTTTGATAGAATCCAGGTTAATGCATGGATTTTAGATCAATATACCTAGAGATGGTAGTCACCTTTTCTCTCTCGGCTCAATTGCAAGAAATTGAGATCAATGTTTTAAGGTGTATAATCTGCATTCATCTCTATGCACTATACGGATAGAAAAGTGCAATAGTCATTAATTGGCCACCGACCATCGCCTTTTAGTTTCTAATCAATCTAGCTCCTCGATGGTTACATATCCATTCACGGGTATAATGTCGCCTGATTGTCGTCAAACTGCAAACGGATTTCCCGAACTAATAACAAAATCAAATGTGTTGTCGGTATATTATTTGTGTAGCCAATAGTGCTCTTTTATGATTGGATGATTAGTGGTTATTTCTTACATTTATTAACTGATCACGTCTGGTTCTCTCGAGCTTCTCCTTTTGTCGCTTGTCTATTATATGTCTCTGGGAATTCTTGACTATTACGTATCTATTACTCTGCCCTCACTCGTTATTATTTTGCCGGAATACTTAAATGAATAAGACAAGCCATTGATTAATAATTAGCCCATTATTTACAATTTTTGGTTATGTAAATATATTATATTTTATTAATTGAAAATCAAAGTTGAAAAATTTCAACCAACAATTATTTAACATTGTTGTTTTAGAGTTTAGACTCGTAACATTTTGATTAAATTTGAACAAATTCATCACAATAATTGCTTATCGATGTTTGTCAATTCAAATTCAGTGAGAATTAGTTAAATTTCCTGGATTAAAGAGGAGTGCATCTTACTATGGAGGTAATATTGGTATACCAATAATAACTACAATCCTAAAATATAGGAGAATATCATGGTAATACCTAAAATCAAGGTAATCTCTAAAATTATGCTAATATTTAAGGTAACAAATCATTTCTATTCAAAATTACAACCATAATCTAAACCAAAAATGACCATCATCACGCAAAACTGAAGGTAAAATCATTCATGCCATTGTTACCAAGACAAAAAATGCAAATGCCATGGATGAAGTAGATTACAAAAAATTAAAATACATATATTAATATTAAAGCAAATAAGTACCAATGTTAAACTTAACGTGTAACAATATTCAAATACATCAATAGGCTATAACCAAACAAGTATTAATATTAAAGTAAATTAGAACTGATATTAAATGATTACCAATATTAAAGAAAACTAATATTAAATGAGTACCAATATAAAAATAATTAGTAGACATATACCAATATTAAAGTAAATGAGTATCAATATTATAGTTAACTAGTAGCAATATTAAAGTAAATGAGTACCAATATTAAAATTAAAAGGTAGCAATATTCAAATAAATAGAAAAATTTAAGTTATCAATATCTAAGTAAATAGGTACTAATATCCTATTAAATATAGACTTGTACCTCGCCACCGTCCTCTTGACTTTTGCCACCTTCAATATCATACTGGGAGACCTTATATCCAGCCACTGAGAAATTCACAACAGTATCTTTTGACATAGGGACGTCTTGCTTGCTTTACGTGCTCATCTTGCTTCTTATGGTTGCTTCAGAAGCATGCATGGGAGTGGATGGGCTATGGACGTGTGCATATAGTTGCATGGGATTCGCTGAGCTTGCTTCAGTTTAATTATTTTGTTAATAACTTTTGTAGTGATTCAACTTACTCTTTTATGATTATGGTAGCTAATAAGGCACGGTTGAAATTTCCATTTAAGGCTGGGGTTAAAGAAGGTAACGGCTGCTTCAATGCGCTTGATTACCCGCCTCCTTCTATATTGTAATACCATCAATCAATAATGAATCATCAAGACATTTTCCAAATCAGTAAGTATTTTGAGATTCAACCTGAACCATTTCATAAGTGATTGAGTGATTATCCAAGCCAATTTGGCCATTCTATTCATAGAACAACTTGTGTTCATACAATAAAAGTTGCAAGAATACAAGGATCTATCTATCCTTTATCAAACGAGCTAACTAATTTGATTTGAGCGGTGTTAAGTGGTATCAAAGTGAAGATTACTCTATTCTCAATTTGATTCCCTTTACAAATTTGTCAATTTTTAGCACATCTACGAGCTGATCCACAAGATATCATGATCTCCCAATCCATGTCTCAATTAACCACCAAGCTCTACTAAAAATCCGAGCACTGTTGCCAAACAAGATATCAATCAAAGGCTTACTAATCTTGAAGCCTCAATTCAAGCTGTTCTTACACAACTTACTAATCATATAGTGCAACAAGCATATGTGGAAATGCATGATAACCCTCTCGGCATGGAGGATGATGAATTGGATGATGTGCACATAGTGTAAAGAGGAGGGAGAGGAATCAAAGGATGTGGACATGGTGATGGAGGCCGTGGTGCAAGAAGAGAAGTACCTAGAGGGGAAGAGTATAGAGTAGAGTATGTGAGAAGAGTGGATCATCCATTCAAAATAAACATGGAGAAATTCTATGGGAATATGGATGTTGAGGGATTCCTTAATTGGCTTGACTCAGTGGAAAAGTATTTGACTGCATGGATCTTACAAAAGATGAAAATGTTAATTACATGGCCTTCAAGCTTGAATCTTGAGCTATTATATGGTGGAGAAAGGAGCAAAAATTTTGAAGGAGAAGAGGAGATCATCCTATTTGGGATTGGCCTACCATGGAACAAGCCTTACTTGAAAGATTTCTTCTAGTTGATTACCACTAGATACTATACTCTCAATTTTTATCGTGTACACAAGATAATAGATTGGCTGATAAGTACACTTCTGAGATTATAAGGCTAGCATCTCGTAATGACATAGAGGAGAACAAGGATCAAATGATCTCAAAATATGAAGATGACATTAGTTATGAGATTAAGAACTAGATAGAGTTTGACATATTTTTGTTCCTCAATGATGCGTGTGCCAAGGCAAAAAAGATTAGAGCTATCTTAAAGAACAAAGCACCTGGCGCAAACAAAAAGCTAATGGACTAACAAATTTGGCGTGCGCCAACAAGGATGGCATGGGCCTGTTTAGCAGCAGAGTTGTAGTGAATTGCAAATAGAGTAAGTAGGATTGTCGATCCAAAGAGATTAAGGTATTAGGCCTACTCTAGGGTTTACTTACTTAACTAGGACAGATTATGAAGTTTGTAGTTGAACTCAAGTGATCTAAAGTCTCAAACATCAAGCATCAAAAGCATAAGAACAAGCACTTAGATAGTTTATATCATAAAACAGATTATCAACGAAGCATATGACATGGTACGAGTGTTTCAAAGGCAATCAATCTACACTTTTGTACTTAGTCAAAGCAACAGATCATTCAACTAATATTTCTATCAAACTTATCTCCTTTTAGTCTCAAGATTTGACTAAGTACAATAACTTAGTGATCAAACAAGTCAAAGCATGGCCTGAAGTTTGTTAATAAGAACATGTTCCTACACATATTAACCCCTCTAAACCGTGGCTACATACAAGGCATTAAGGCACAAAACTCACAGCAAACTACTCACACATATTTATATAAACACAAAGCATTAACATAGACACAGAGTAAAAGTAATGGAGACTTATCAAGACTCCAAACTCCCCCCTCTTCAAGTCCACGTTCTTCTACCAAAAATTAATATTTACATCTGTTTTTGGTCCAATGTTAATGTCTCCTTTGTTCCACTTCGTCCTCTTCTTGCTTACAAAGCAAAACTAGCATATATACTAAGTAACTAATGGAATAGTAAACTAAATATCTAATCTAACTTATCTACTAAAATATCTAACCTAAAAATATCTAAAAAGAGTCAGCCATTGTCCACCTTTCCTACAGAAAGCTCTAAGCCACCCTTGTCAAGTCTTGCCATTTGTTTGTCCAACACTCAGCTTTATTTTACTTCTATCTGTCTGGTCTGGCATGCGCCAGCTTCAAGTGGCGTGCGCCAGGTCTTCACAATTTTCCTCTTCGAGTGCATCTGGTCATCTGAGTAGATGGTCGTCTGAGTAACGGCTACTTAGCGTACGCCATAGAGGGATGGCATGCGCCAGCTTCTCGTGATAAGCACTCCTTGGCATCACAATTTCCTTCTCGTCTATACCTTTGCGTGTCCACTTGATCATCCTCCACTTTTCCTCAAATATGCTCCTAAAAATAAGAAAACTTAATGAAAAACAATAAACTTAACATAAACACACAATGAACAAAAACTAACACTAAGACAACTAAAACACAACTAAATCAACCTAAAACACTAAGAACGACACACAAAAAGGACACGAATAATGAGTGTTTTTGACACTCATCATACTCCCACACTTGAATCTTTGCTTATCCCCAAGCAAAAACTCAAAATGCGGACAACCAAAACTAAATACAAACAAACAAACCCAAAACAAGATAAAGATATAGCATGAATAGATCACACTTAACTTTCCTCAAAAACATCAACTCACATCACAATCAAATCACAATCTAAGTTAGTTCTTCAATCCATAATACAAAGCACAACGAACTAATAGGCACCTCAGCACTCAATTGTTTAAACAAGTGTTAACTCTACATAAAAGACACTAGAAGGTTGACCTCATGAGGATAGACAAGTGTTTCACTCATATAATCTGTATGGTCAACTTCCTATCACTTGCATACAGGTTAATGTACTCAAAGCATCCTATGTCCTACTCAGTGTTATCTAAAAGTTGTAGTGGTTGCTAATGATTAGGGGTTCTTTTCATCGGGTTATAATGGGGTTTAAGGTAAAGGTGAGGTAAAATATGTAGATAGTGGCTAAACCATCCAATCCGAGGACAAGTCACAAATGCAACTAATAACTTGTCTAATCTAAACATCCTCACATATATAAAATAAATAAACACACTCCCCAAGTAACCCAATGATCTAAGACCGAGAAGCACAAGTATTGCCAAGACCACATGCCTTATTCAAATACACATTCTTTTTTGCTTCTTTTTTTTTAATTTAACACAAACTTTACATACTTAACATTTTCTAGGCAAAGACTCGGCTTCTAACATGGCCATACTACCAAATCCCAACAGATATAAACCAAATGAAACCCAAGCTACCAACTAAACCCAATACACATACCAACCTATAAGTCCTCAAATTGGATGATTAAAGGTAAGGAAGATGGATGATATAAGGTTTGTAGTCGGCTTCCTAATCTACGATCAAGAAAAGGCTAGGCTTAAATGGTTTAAACAACAGATATAATAGAGATTTTGTCTTTAAAGCTCTAGGCTCAATGTCAAAGAATGCCCCCGTCCTTTCACTTACTTCCACGCAACCTAGACTACGATAAGTACTAGTAGGATACCTCAATCAACTGACTTAGTATGCACCTTATGAAAAATATAGAGACGGATGTCTCTTCCTTTAGCTCAAATACTCACAAGGTTCAATCATCAACCCTCTAGTCTAATCTATATAGTGAAACCACTAATCTAAACAACATAGTGCAAGATTTCTACCAATTCCTAGGCTTTGTGCTCGAATTAAATTCCTAACTAAGAAAATGATAAAATTCTAACACATGTTGAAAATTTTTGAGGGGGATCAACTTTTTGAAAAATTCACACCAAGTCTAAACCTAAACAAAATAACCTAACATGCTAACATACTAAACAACCTAAAAAGAAAATTCTGAGAAGGAACCCTCCCCCACACTTGAATGACACATTGTCCTTAAGGTGTCTAAGATACTAATAAGCACCTAATCACAAATAGGAAAACAAAGTTGAGATAGTTTTATCTCGATGACCTAGTATGTTAAGAAGCATCAGGGAAATTGAACCCTGAAGAGCTCAAAATGGGAACACTTCCGTACCAAGTCACCAAAGATATGAAAAACCAATCTCGAAACAAACATACACAAACAAACATGCAATAGAATAACTCACTAATGACTTGTTATGTAGACTACCTTCTTGTGACCTTTTCAGCTTTAAGCCTAATAGGATCACCATCTAGTAGCATAACACAATCATCAAATGAGTTACAAACGCACAACACAAAAACAGAATCAAAATACATGAAAATAAACAAACAAAGAAAATAAATAAAAAAATACAAAAGTAAAGAAATAGGAGCACCCTGTCAATAAACAGAAGCTGGAGGAGGTGGTGGTGGGAACATGAAACCACTATCAAAGTTCTCCACCCAGATGTGCATCCACTTAGCGTGCTCTCGCTACTACTCCATATGCACCTGCTATACCTCCATGTGAGTTTTGGACTTGGCGTAGAACATCCTCTGCTCCTCTCTCTGAGCTCTAAGCTCATCCTCCATGCGAGCATTATAATCATACTGACGATCCCATCTGGTCGTGTTACTAACTGTGTAGTCCTGTAGTTGTATGCCATATCCATGAAGCTACTCTCCATAACCACATAGCTGTACCTGCATTGTAGCCAACTAGTCACGTAAAAATTGAATCTCTAACTATAAGTCAGGTGCCTGATGACTCGGCCTTACATCATCATGCTAGGCCTAGTACTAATAGCTCGGGCCTGCCTACTCCTAGTGCTCCTCTCTCTGTGCTGGCACCCTTCCTAGTGCTGCAAGGCATAATTGGACTACCTGTCTCTCCTCCCAATGCTTGTAGTCGACAACCTCAACTCCATCGGTCATTGTCTTCTTGATCAGCTTGCTCATATGGAGCTTCTTGATGTCGAGTGGCACTGGCTCCAAAATCATTCTATGGAAATCTGCAAACGGCCTAGAAAAATGGTGATGGGTAATGCGGAAAACAGTATGACCTAAGTATAGATACCTAGGTTCCCTATCGCCTGATGGATCTAGCAAAGCAATCGCTGATCATAGCAAAGGTGCTAAAAGAAATATCATAGCGGAGGCGATCAATAGCATACAGCTGAGATCAAAAGACTTTAGACTCTTCCCATTGAACTATAATAGTCAGATTCATAAAGCGATGGAGGATGCCTAAATAAGGTTCTCTTATCAGTGCATTAGGCACCCTCCCTAACTCATATCGCTCAAAACCTGTAATTTTATGCCATGCTCGATGGGCCTGACTAGCAGGCGTGAAGTCTATCACTCTTGGTCCAGCCTTAAGCCTAAACTGGTCGTTAAACTCACTCTCATCCATGCTAAAGTCAGTGTTAAATACATGTGTAGTAAAGATCATCTATTAGCCAAAACCTGCAACATCAAATAAAACTCTAACACCATTTCTTGCCTAGCCATAATCTCCCTATTCTCGAAGTACCTCCACCCTAGTTTCCTAAAAGCTGACATCAGTTGTCTATCTACCCCTAGTATCTGGATGTCTTCCCAATTAATTGTAGAATGACTAAGGGCACTAAGTCGTGAGAATTTTTGATACCTCTCTCCCTCCCAATCGTGGAAGATTGTGAAGGGAGTATTGTAGCGGCCATAGATGTCTTGAGGTTGAGATCTAGGTAGAGAAGGTAAAGGGTTTCATGCGTGCTTCCTCCAGTCTTCGCCACGAATCTGGCTAGTTCCCATAGCATCCACCATCTTAAACTTTGTTTCAGACCTTTGGAAGTGTAGGTAAATGTTTGGGAGTGTTGGGCCCGTGAAATTTGGAAGTTTCGGATGGCAGGAATTTTTGGAATTTGAAAACTTATGAAGAAACTCGAATGCCCGAGAGCTTTATAGTCGACTCTGCCCAAACCGAATGTACGTCAAGTTCGTTGGCGTGCGCCAGCTTCTTCTTTTTTGCACAACCTAGCATATGCAATCCGCATTGGCGTGCGCCAATTCTCTCCGACTTATAAGACATGGCATGCACCATATCCCTAGGCATGCGCCATATATGCACAAACCTCAAAAACGATATAAAATTTATATAAACACGAACAAAAGATCACACAAAAGAAACAAACATGCTAAACTAATTTTTTTGGCTTTTATTTATGCTGCGTTCCTGGAAAGCTTGAAAACCATATGCCCCATCCGCATGGGTCAAAGGTGCAACTTAGATGTTCGCAATTCACACAACTTACGAATGGCATACCATGACAAACTACCTCTTCATGCAACCTTTTTGGCTTTAAGCCTAATAGGATCACGACATACTAGCATGGTATGCTTAATTTGTGAGTTAGTACATTCAATAGGAGGATGAAGAGATTTGAATTTTGTCTAAGGTGCGGAAAATTAGAATATTTCCTCTAGAGTGTCTCAAGAAATTTTCTTCTCGTCTCTCAATTCTCAAGGTCTCTTGTGCTCGACGGAGAATGATGAGACATATGTCAATCAGGATCTTTCTAGTAACTAAGACACTAACTAAACAAAGATACTTAACACAAAATATCATGTTCTTTATTCTCTGTAGGTAAAAGATCCTTACTTTGTTTCAAATGGACAAGCACTGGATGGCATATTAATCAATTGCACCTCGGCATCTCGATTAATTTCGCCCCTTCCAATGTAAATTTTGCATCATTGGCCATTGACTCGAAAGACAATCCTGTCGCTATTTTTCAAATCAAGTGCTCTGAAAGGGAACACTTTAACAATTTGGTAAGGGCCACTCCACTTGGATTTGAGCTTCCTCGGGAAGAGTCTTAGTCGCGAGTTATAGAGAAGAACATACTACCCCTCCTTAAAATCTTTCTTGATGATAAGTGCATCATGTATTCTTTTAGTCCTTTCCTTGTAAAGCCTTGTACTTTTGAATGCCAAATCTCGCATTTCATCCAACTCTTCAAGTTAGAGGATTCTGTGTTCTCCGGCCTTTTTGCAATCATAATTAAAGGTTTTAATGGCCAAAAATGAACGATGCTCAAGCTCTACTGGAAGATGGCATACTTTGCCATAAACAAGCCTATACGGCAACATTCCTATAGGTGTCCTAAATGCTATGCGATAAGCCCATAAGGCATCATCGAGCTTGTTCGACCGTCTAGTCTAAGATTTTCTTAAGTTCTCGATTTGATAGCTCAACTTGTCCATTAGTTTGGGGATGATAAGGTGTTGCCACCTTGTGCATCACCCCATATCTTTTAAGCAGGACTTCAAATTGCTTGTTGCAGAAATATGACCCACCATTGCTAATTATTGCTCGTGGTGCTCCAAATCTTGAAAAGAGCTTCTTCAAAAATTGGATAACTACTCTAGCATCATTTGTTGGTGATGCCAAAGCTTTTACCCACTTTGAAATGTAGTCTACTCCTACCAAGATATACTTGTTGTCATATGATGTTGGGAAAGGACCCATGAAGTCCAATCCCTAAATGTCAAATAGCTCAATCTCTAAAATTCCAGATAATGGCATCTCATTCCTCTTTGAGATATTTCCCATTCTTTGGTAGCGGTTATACTGCTCAACATAACTATGTGCATACTTGAAGATGAAACTGCATTCGAAGACTCGAGATGCTATTCTTGAAGCTTCATAATGACCTGAGTAAGGAGTATTATGGCATTGCTTTAAAATATTTGCTACTTCCCAACTAGCAATGCAACATCAAAGAACCCCATCACTACACCTTTTGAAAAGGTAAGGATCGTCCCAAATATACATCCGAACATCCCGCAGAAATTTCTTTCTTTGGGGATAACTCAGATCTGTCGTAATAATTCCTCTAGCTAAAAAGTTGGCATAATCTGCATACTAGGGAACTTCTACTCTACTCATCCAAAAACTCTTCTTGAATATTCCCTTCAATCTCCATCCCGTCACTTTTTTCTAACCTAGAGAGATGATCTGCAACAACATTTTTTGCTCCTTTCTTGTCCTTAATGGACAAGTCAAATTCTTGGAGTAACAAAATCCAGTGCATCAAGTGAGGTTTTGCATCTTGCTTTGAGAAAAGATATCGCAAAGCTGCATGGTCAGTGTAGATTATAACTTTCAAACCAAGCAAGTATGGTCTAAATTTGTCATATGCATAAACAACTGCAAGCATCTCTTTCTCTGTGGTTGTATAATTGAGTTGAGCTCCTGCCAATACTCTACTAGCATAGTAGATGACATGGAGCTTTCCCTCTTTCTTCTATCCAAGCACACACCTCAAAGCTAGATCACTTGTGTCACATATCATTTTGAATGGAAGTTTCCAGTCTAGTGATGAAATCACTGGAGCTGTAATAAGAACTTTCTTAAGAGCATCAAATGCCTTAAGGTAGTGCTCATCGAAGTTGAAGGTTACTTCCTTGACCAGCAAATTTGTTAGAGGCTTAGCAATTAGAGAGAAGTTCTTGATGAATCTTCTATAAAATCCAGCATGACCCAGAAATGCTCTTAACTCCTTTAACAGTTGTTGGTGCATCCATTTTCTCTATCGCTTCAGTCTTAGCTCTATCTACTTTCATACCAGCTTTAGAAATCTTGTGCCCTAGGACTATTCCTTCATCTATCATAAAATGGCACTTTTCCAATTGAGCACAAGGTTTTTTTCCTCACATCTCTTCAATACTTTGTCTAGGTTGTCAAGACAATGATCAAATGAGTCTCCAAAAACAGAGAAGTCATCCATGAAAATTTCCATAATCTTCTCATTCATCTCCCAAAAGATAGACTCCATGCAATGTTGAAATGTTGCTGGGCACAACTTAATCCAAAAGGCATTCTGTGATATGCAAAAATACCGAAGGGACAGGTGAAAGATGTCTTCTCTTGATCTCTGGGGTATATTGCAATTTAGTTGTAACTAGAGTAACCATCCAAAAAGCAATAATAAGAATATCTCGCTATCCTCTCCAATATTTAATCAATGAATAGAAATGGGAAATGATCTTTGCGTGTGGCATCATTCAATTTACGATAATCGATGCACACTCTCTATCCGGTCATAGTTCTTATTGGAATGAGCTCCCCTTCCTTATTAATCACAACTGTCATTCCTCCTTTCTTGGGAACACAATGTATTAGGCTAACCCACTCACTATCTAAGATTAGATAGATAATTCTGGCTTCTAGGAGTTTAATCACTTCCTTCTTAACAACCTCCTTCATATTAGGATTAAGTCTCCTTTGTCAGTCTACTTTTAGCCTCGCTCTATGAATGTGGTGCATCACAATTTCTGGGCTTATCCTCTTGATATCAGATATTTGCCAAGCAATGGCTTTAATCCGTTTGTTCACAACTGTGAGCATTTTCTCTTCTTCTTTCTTAGTGAGCTTATTCGATATAATAATCGGTAATCTCCCTACATCTATTAAGAAAGCATATCTCAGATGTGAGGGTAGCTCTTTCAGTTCTAAGGAAAAAGCTTTTACAATAGAGGGTGGAGTACGATATTTCAAGTGAATTTTGAGCTCCTCAAGTAGACCTTTCTTGTCAATTTCCTCCTTCACTTCTTCTATAATATCCTCCTCTTCTTTCTCTAACTCTTTATCCTCAATTCTAGAGATTTTCTCATTACAGAACTCGAGGATACACTCATCTACTACATCAATTTTCATGCACATCCCTTCATCAAGAGGATGGCGCATAACACTTGTCATGTTAAATTCAACCTTCTTATCTCCAATTCTGAGCACCAATTTACCATTATGCATATCTACCAATGCATGTACAGTGTTGAGGAATGGTCTGCCATAAATCAGTGAACAGTTCTTGTCCTCAGAGAAATCCAAAACCATAAAGTCAACTAAGAAGATGAACTTGTCAATCTTCACTAGGACATCCTCAACAACACTGAATAGTTTCTTAATTGTTTGGTCTGCCAACTGGAGAAGCATGAAAGTTGGTTTAACCTCACACAAACCAAGCTTTTGAAATGTAGACAAAGGCATCAAGTTGATACTTGCGTTTAAATCATAAAGACATTTTGGAAACTCGGTTTCACCAATGAAACAAGGAATTATAAAACTCCCTGGATCTTTTAGCTTCATCGGAAGATTCTTTGAGATTAGAGAGCTACAATTTGCCATAAGGGTAATTGTCTCTCCATCTTCCCATTTTCTCTTCTTAATGAAGAGTTCTTTTAGAAACTTGGCATAATGTGGTACTTGATCTAGCATCTCTAGGAAAGAAATGCTAATCTGAACGTTCTTCATTTTCTCCATGAAATGGAGAAATTTTTCATCCATCCCTGACTTTCTCTTTACCCTTTGAGGATAAGGAAGAATGGGGATCATTGGTGGTGGTGGTACGTAAACTTCTTCTTCCTCCGCAACTTCTTCTTGTGGGACCTTTTCCTTCAGAACTTCTTCCTCATTATCCTTGTTTAGACTTTCCACAACACTCTCCTTAGCCTTCTCTTTGACTTTTTGAGAAGCTAATTCTTTGCAACTTCTTAAGGTAATTGCATTAACTTGGCCTTGAGGATTTACCTTAGTAGAACTTGGGAGAGAGCTAGATGCTCTATGTGCATTTGTCTTTGCAATTTCCCCAAGTTGTACTTCCATGTTATGCATGGCAGTAGCTTGCCCTTTAAGAAACTATTCTAAATTATTCTACCTTTCTTCCTGGGCTGCTAATGCCTTTAAGATTTGACTTTGGTTATTGGATGAGTCTCCCATTTGTTGGCTGAACTTCTCAACCTTGTCAAATCTATCCTCATGTGCTACCATTCTTTCTCCCAAGAACCCACGTGGTTAAAAACCAAGTGGTCTTTGTTGTGAGATGCTTAAAGCCAATCCTTTATCAGGAATGATCGCCATACTGTCATCGTGGTTTCTATCTTTCCATGAGAAGTTAGGATGGTTTTTCCAACAATAATTATATATAGAGGAATATGGGTTGTTTACCATTCAGTTTCCTCCTTGTCCTTGACTACTCACAAAGTTGACCAGCTCTGTAGGTTGGCTCATCATTGCATATTGACTAATCTCATGGCTAGAGTTGTCACAGGCTTCGCAATGCTATTATAAAGCAACAACATCAACTTTGTTCAGAGTCAAATCGTGCAATTACTTTGCCATCAAGTCTAATTGTGCTTGAAAAGACGAGGAAGAAACAAGTTCAATAATTCCTCTTCTCTCACTTCGCTCAATTACCTCGCTTAACTCTCTAATAGGTTATTTCTTTCTCTTATTTGTGATTATTCTGTTTGTTGCTGCTAGCTCTTCCAGAATATGGTGGGCTTCATCCCTTTCCTTTCTCAAGAAGTTTCCATTGGACGCGGAATCAACATTTCCCATAGTTGTTGGCGATAGACTAAAATAAAAAGTCTTAAGAGGAGACTCCTCAGACAAACCATGGTGCGGGAATTTTTGTAGCAATTCCTTAAACCTCTCCTAAGTTTCACTCAAAAACTCTCCTTCATATTGTTCAAAGTTTGTTATCTCCTTAATGAGCTTGTTAGTCTTTGAGTAGGGGAAATATTTGTCAAGGAAAGCATTTGCTAATTGCTCTCACGTAGTTATTGGAGTACCCTTAAGTTGCTTATACCATAGCTTAGCCTTATCCCTTAACGTATAAGGAAACATTCTAATCTTAACAGCATCATCAGATGCTCCAGTATACTTAAAATTATCAGCTAATTCCATGAAGTTTCCCAGATGTTCATTGGGATCTTTATTAGGTAAACCATAGAACTGACCAGAAGCTTGAAGCATATGAATTATGGCTAGCTTAATTTTAAAGAGGTTAGTTTCAACAGCTAGCCATTGGATTCCAGTTTTTGCTCCTTCGTATGTCGGTCTCCCATGGTCCATTAGAGAATGTCTAGGGGCATGTATTCTAATGCCTTGACCCTCTTGCCTTTGGTCCATTCTTTCTTTTTCTCATCTCTCCCTGTGTAATGACCTTTCTAACTGCGTTATTTCTTCTTCAATCTCCAATGGAGATATATTGGTTGAACAAGTTAATGGTATGCATGTAACTTATCAAGCAAAACAAGTTACTTGGTCAAAAAGTAAATGAAAAATAAAGAAAAAAAATAAAAATATACTAATATATACTGATCCGAGTTCGTAAACCAAATTGAGAGTCTAAATTTTTGATCCCCGGCAATAATGCCAATTTGACGAATTTGCTTTCCTTCGTAAATGTTCTACCAGAATTCTACTTGATAATGGACGATCGATCATTTGTCAGATCTTCCTGGCATATGCCAGAAATGGGTGGCATGCGCCACCCCTAGACCAGCCTAAAGCTCTAACATAAGCCAAAGCACCTAGCACAAACAAAAAGCTAATGGACTAACAAACCTGGCATACGCCAACAAGGATGGCGTGGGCCAATTCAGCAGCAGAGTTGCAGCGAATTGCAAATAGAGTAAGTGGGGTTATCAATCCATAGAGATTGAGGTTTAGGCCTACTCTAGGGTTTATTTACTTAACTAGGATCAGATTATGAAGTTTGTAGTTGAACTCAAGTGATCTAAAATCTCAAATATCAAGCATCAAATGAATAAGAACAAGCACTTAGATAGTTTATATCACAAAACAGATTATCAATAACTAAAAAACTAAAAGCGAACTAAGTACCTTAAAAACCAATATAACCAAGTGATTCAAGGGGTATACGAAGCATGTGACATGGTACGAGTGTTTCAAAGGCAATCAATCTACACTTTCATGCTAGAAAGATATAAATTGACCCTTAACCAAGCTTAGAAGGTTAGATATGTTCTTTTGACCCCACAACCAACTAAACTCAATCAAGAACCAACTATGCATATCACTCAAAGTACAATTAGTAACTAAGGATGATTTCTCTTCTATCAAAGCAACAGATCATCTAACTAATATTTCTATCAAACCTATCTCCTTTTGGTCTCAAGATTTGACTAAGTACAATAACTTCGTGATCAAACAAGTCAAAGCATGGCATGAACTTCGTTAATTAGAACATGTTCCTACACATATTAACCCCTTTAAACCATGGCTACATACAAGGCATTAAGGCACAAAACTCACAACAAACTACTCACACATATTTATATAAACACAAAGCATTAACATAGATAAAGAGTAAAAGGGATGAAGACTTATCAAGACTCCAAGCTCCCCCTCTTCAAGTCCACGTTCTTCTACCAAAAATCAATATTTACATCTGTTTTTGGTACAAAGTTAATGTCTCCTTTGGTCCACTTCGTCCTCTTCTTGATTACAAAGCAAAACTAGCATATATACTAAGTAACTAATAGAATATTAAACTAAATATCTAATCTAACTTATCTACTAAAATATCTAACATAAAAATATCTAAAAAGAGTCAGCCATTGTCCCTCTTTCTTACATAAAGCTCTAAGTTGCCCTTGTCAAGTCTTGCCATTTGTTTGTCCAACACTCAACTTTCTTTTACTTCTGTCCGTCTGGTCTGGTCTTCGCAATTTCCCTCTTCGAGTGCATCTGGTCGTTTGAGTGGATGGTCGTCTGAGTAACGGCTACTTGGCATGCACCATAGAGGGATGGCGTGCGCCAACTTCTTGTAATAAGCACTCCTTGGCATCGCGACTTCCTTCTCGTCCATACCTTCGTATGTCTGCACGATCATCCTCCACTTCTCCTTAAATATGCTCCTAAAAACAAGAAAACTTAATAAAAAAACAATAAACTTAACATAAACACACAATGAACGAAAACTAACACTAAGACAACTAAAACACAACTAAATAATCAACCTAAAACACTAAGAATGACATACAAAAAGGACACAAATAATGAGTGTTTTTGACACTCATCAGTTATTTTTGTTGATTCAATGACCGTCAATTGGAATCTGAGCAACATGGATCGTGAAGCAGTATGTGAAACCGTTTTTGGAGCAATTGGAGCAACTTTGGTTAGGTTTGGGCGATTTTATCTGTAACCTCTGTCTTGTCTGACAATATGTGTTTTGATTTGTCGTATATGCTTTGGTTGATGAATTGATGTGTTTTGAATCTTTAATATGTACCTTTGATATTACTTTGGTAAATATGTGACTTTTGGATTTTTATGAGATTTTGGTATAAATCACAAGTGTGAATAACTAGTCTTGGTCGGTATGTTATATGGGTATGGATTTGTGAGATGACGGATGATGGGGTCTACCTATGACCAGTCGGGGATGTTGGCATATATGCTAATATTTTTTAGGATACATTGGATTGATACGATATGATTGGCTGAATAAATTGATTCTGAAAGTGCTATAAGATTTGGTAATCCTTGTGTTGTGAGAGGGAGTGACACATTCTAGACCTGTCCAAAGTTCATCCATTTATTTGGCATTTGTGACTCCAAGTTTGGGGCAGAATGTGTCTATCTATGTGATCTGGTATTTGGAGCATGTCCGTGCTCATTTGTTCGTCTTTGTCTATGATTTGAATTACTTGTGATGTGCTCTTTATTAAATTTGTGCCATTGGTCAATGCTTGGGTAAGTCTTGATTCATGTGGTTGGTTAGCTAATTATAGGTTACTTTTAATATTTTTCTACTAAGTACTTCCAAGTACTTACCCCCTCCCTTCACAGGTGACGAGAGTTAGAAGTTTTGCTTGATGTCTGGAGAGTTTTATCTATTCTACCATTCGAACTGTCATCTTCTTCTCGGATTTCTTGAAGTCTCTGGATGGTATTTACCTTATAACCTTGGTTGTGTCACTCCGTTGTACATATTTGTAGGACCTTTTGTATGAATGTTATAATTATGTAAGAATGCTTCTAATGTATATTTATATAGTTATGTACTTATACTTCTATGATTATGTTTTGCGTACCTATGTCTGAGGCTGGTTGGACCATGACTTTTTAGTTTGGGTTGTGAGACAATATAGTTATGTTTTGCATGATCCAGTGCCATGTCAGCAACCCAGTTTTGGGTTGTGATACTAACGATGTCCATGAGGCCCATACAAAGCCCATGCATGTGATTGAAGCTAAATTGGAAGCTGGAGATGCATGAAATCTGATGGATGCATACACACATGAAGATCTTCCTATTTGGGCGTGCAACATCTTATTTTAGGACATGCATCAACTTATTATTCTACTAGATATTATGTTCTTTCTTATTTAGTTCGGCCATAATCATCTTTATTTAGGAATGAAACTTTTGGCCAGATTGCTTAGCTCCTTTTTAGGAGTTAGTTTATTTAGGAATATTTTATTATATTATAGCCTATATAAAAGACACCTAGCAATAAAAATGAGATAGACATCTTTTGCATAATAAACTTGTGAGTTTGATAAATCTTGTGTGTATTCTTGCTTAGGCTATTGTGCTTAGCTAGGACAAAACCTTTCACTTATCAAACAATCCATCTATCATTGTTTGTGGCATTATTTGACTTAAACTAAGGTTCTCGATTTCATTGCTTAGGGTTGAGGTGAATTAATACCAAGGTTTGTTACAAGGCGTAAGTTGTGTGTTGTAGTCTACCCTAAAGTAGCAAACGGTCTGAGTTGTGTGAGTTCCCCACTGGAATTCATATCACTCTCTAAGCAAATAAGACATGATAAGATTAAATTGCATGTTTTAGGTTTTAAATATATTTGTCTCTCGCATATGGGTATTGGATAATATATGGTTATTTATATTGTGACATGATTAGTCATGCTTGGATTATTTCTCAGCTTGAGGCTGACTTCTCAAGCTTGACAAATCTATTTATGTTAGATATGGTCATGGAGTTGAGTATGTTATGTTGTTACTGGTAAGAAATGGACAGGTTTTCTTATTCTAAGAGGGGATGTTAGTCGATAAGCTCATAGCTAGGGAATATCCTTGTTTACTACTATATATTTAGTATCTCTGTGCCAAAGAGGAAGTGGTCAAGTATCGTGATGGTATGGGATGTCACGTAGATTGCCCTCATTTTTTTATGCATTTGTGATAATATAAGTAGTTTGCATGTTAGCATAATCTTGTATGATGTTGAATATAATTAAAATTTATTTCTTACATATATCAGCCATAACTAATATATTATATGTTATCTTCTTACCAAGTGTTTCATATACTTATCTCTTACTATTCTATCTCACGTTCTCAAAGACTTTTGTTCACCTTGAGTTTTTGGAGTCTGTACACATGCCCATCTCATTCATTCTAGGGGTACTCTTTTGAGTTCTTCAGATCAATGATTGTATCTTGGTCAATGTGTGTTAGAACATGTTACATGAAAAGGTACTTGTTTAAACCACTGATGATTTTTTTATACCATCTGCAAATATCTTATGTTTTTTAGAATTTGTTTTTGTAACTTATATTTGGCTTAGTTTAAATATGTAGATAAAACCTATAAGATGAATTAAAGTTTGCTAGATCTATATTGTGTCATTGATATGTCATAATCTAGTGCTAGTCACCAACCTTAGTTTAGATTGCTTAGTTGGGACATTCACTTATCAAACAAAAATTTCATCTTTCTTTGTGGTGTATTCACACTATATCAAGTTTCACATTTTACTACAACAATGGGTCAAGGTTAACCTACACCATGGTTCTCGCATAAGGTGCAAACAATGGGTCAAAATCTTCACTATTCTAAAGTAGAAAAGATTTATCTTTTGAGTGAATTCTAAATAGATTCATATTAGTTAGTATTAAGAGCTTAGAATCTACTTTATACCCCTTATCTTTAGATATGTGATTTTATTGTTCTTGGTCATGATTTTGATAAAAAATGAAAAGAGAAAGGAAAGTTAGAGTTCAAGTAGGATAAAAAGTTATATAAGAAAAAAAGAAAAAATAGAAAATAGAAAAGAGAGTTCAATTAGGATTGTGTTATAATCAGAATTCAAGTAGTATTAGATAGTACAATTATGTAACTCAGGAAGATCAAATTTGAAGAGCAATTTTACAAGTTATTTTAGGTTAAACATGGTACAGTAGCAATATTCATTAATCACAACTCCTTGAAGACCAAGCTGAGTCGTTACTAGGTCAGCGAAAATTGAAAGAGTAGCAATAAGTAAAAAAGGCAAGAGTGGTGAGCACATTAGAGCAAATAAGATCCAAATATTTGAGTCAAAATATGAGAGAAATTGACTACAACACATCTTGATAGTGAATACAAAAGTGAGTAAATCGATGAGATTCGTCATTTTTATTTATCCATTTTTTTTGTTGCAATAGGACTTAAGAGAATGAAAGAAAATGAGAAGGAACTTTAGCGCAATGTTGACACAAAAGTATTTGTAGAGGTTTTATTGGGAAGCTTCCAAAAACTTATAAGAGCAAAGGTGGAATAAATACACCAATGTATGGACGTGATAGAGAATTTACGTGCTATCCAGTCACAATGAGCATCTGATGCCCAAAGAAGAAAAACAACAACTAGAGGAGGAGTAAGTGGTGATAAAGTTAATTTTGATTATGAAGAGAAATTAGATTCCACAAGGAATGATAGAAGATTTAGTAATAAGTGTTAACATAAAGAAGCAAGGCGTGAAAGAGATGACAACTTGGAGAACATCAAATTGATAATACCTTCCTTTGTAGGTTAATTAGATTTGAAATCTTATCTTTAATAGGAGAACATGATTGAGTTTGTATTTGGTTCTCATACTTGCTCTAAAGCAAAGAAGGTAAAGCTAATTATAATTGAATTTATTGATTATGCTATAACTTGCCATCAACAGGAGATGGAATGAAGAAGAACACGAGCTACATCTAATGCTACCTTTTGAAAGCCAAACTACACAAAAAAAGTTTGACAAGCCATAGATAACCAAGGCTAAGCAAAAGACTAAAAGCTCAAACAATAATACTCAAATGAAGATGGAAGCCTCTACTATAAGAAATTATGATATGAAGTTCTTTAAGTGTCAAGGAAAATGGCATATAGAAAGCTAGTGTCCTAACAAGAAGAAGAGGATGTGATGTCACGCCCCAGAAATAAAAGCATGACAACCACCGCAGATTAATAATCTCCGCAAGGCATCTTATTGCCCAAATAAAATATAGTCTTTAATGAATCCTATTAGTCAAACCAAAATAAGTTTTCGCAAACAATGTACGAATTTATTGCTGACAAAATGGAAATTAAATGCATGTCCTTGCCCTTAGCTCTCAGCCCGGTCAGCCCTCGTTGTATCTGAAATAAAATATATATTTTGGTGAGTTTACGTAACTCAGTAAGTCGGAATTAAATACGAACATTCACATCAGATACAAATAGCAATCCTATCTTATTTCAGAAATTAGGGACTCATAATTCAGA
>SOPF01019500.1:0-13760 GCA_012979155.1 Hypericum perforatum
CCATGATGGCAACCCAACCTGGATTGTAAACCCCAATCTGCAGGTTCAATGGGACAATCGAATTGTGAGGTTAGGGTTAACCAAAGTACTCGGGAAATTGAGTTTCCTATCTATTCCTATGATGAAAGAGTAATAGACCTGTCCGTGAGAAGGTTAAGCTTTAAGTTTTTAATGATCCTTATACTTTGAGTATATAAATGGAGTATGGCAGGATACTCTTTATAAGAGATCACCTATATCGAATGTGAAGGGGCCGCTTCTATGAGCTGAGTTAAGGGCTAAATCTCTAGAGCTTTCAATGAAGTTTCTAAGGCAGTCCAGGGCCAAAATGGACAACAACGAAAAAACCGAGTAGTGGTTTGAGAATAAGTTGTGTGAGTACCTTTGTTTTGGTATACACAAAAAGCCAAATAGTTCAAGGCATCGCGTCCACTGAATGGCAAGTATATTTGGAGGTATTTTACTAAGGAAGGTTCAAGGCTTTCAACTACATATCCTGATGCAACAAATTCTCGCAGAACTCCAAATTGCATGAGCATTGGTAGGCTTAGAGTATAGGCCAATTTTGCATTCATGTGGGGGATTGTTAGAGAATTAGGAAATATGGGTGAATGGAAAAAATTGGATCAAGGTGGCATTTGGGCTTTGGTTATATGGGCTTTTCCATATCGTTTCCATATTATGAAAATGTGGTACCACATTGGTTAGCACACTATGTTTAGACAAGTATATAAGGGATTACAAGTCTAAGCATGTGTAAGCTTGTGAAAAAGGGGGAAGCTCCTCGTGCGCCGTCCGTCCGTCTGGCCGATCGGCTTGGCTCGGCTCGCACACATGCACGCGTGCATGCACCTATCCCGTCCCAGCACGGGTACGGGGACGGGCACGAGATTGGGCTTAGGCTCAGGCTTACGGGCTTGTGGGATTGTGGGTTTGTGGGAATTGTTCCAGTTCAGGGCCTTTTTTTGTGACTAGTCCGAACCTGCTTGAAGCCCAAACCCCATTTTGGACTAAGCCTGATAGGCCCATCGTCAGGAATGAATCTCAGCCATTGATTTGAGTTTGGTGGGAATGAATCACAACCATTAATTCGAGTTTGGTAGGAATAAATGCCAACCATTGATTCGAGTTTGGTGAGAATGAATGCCAGCCATTGATTGTGACTGTTGGAAGGTCTTGGCTGCCTATATAAGGAGCCTTCATCAAGCATTCCAAATCATCCCAAGCTCACACTCTTCCTGAGCTCTCTACTTCTCCCTCTTAGTTCATAGTTTTCTGTCCCGCATAAGTGTCGGAGTTCTAAGGCTGCCTAAGGTTCGAAAGGTGTTCAATAGCACTTCCTATTGTTCATGAGTTTGAGCGTTGTACCTTGGGAGCTCTATTATCCACGGAGGCCTGAAGCATATAGGCGGATAATAAGAGTTTAAGGGCACACGGTAAAACTGTGGCCTCGTCCAAGATTTCAATCCGAAGTTAAAGGAATTCTTGTCCGAAGGTTTTTACACACTTACCTCCAAGTGTGATCGTGAGAATACTCTAAACTTTTCTCGTGTTATTACATTTATCAACTGTCTTTGATCTCGTTATTACTTTCATAAGTTTACGAAGTTGATCCAACAAGAGTTGGTTGGCACGAATGCAGATTAAGCACGGGTCAATGAATCTGGCAAGGATGTATATGAAGAGAGTGGTTAGGGAGATTGATCCGAAGCGCAAATTGGATAGGGAATACAACCAAGAAGCTCTGCTGCTGCAGGGCGTGCAGTTTGCGTATAGAACTCACCAGGTAAAACTAACTATCGAACAAAGCCGTTGTTTGTTTCATGATTTGCTGAATGAAGTTTGCAGTTTGCGGGAGAACTTGACCCAGAGACAATGTGTGCTTTCGAAGAAATAAGACGACGAGTCCCTGGATACCTGGGAGGAGTATCCCAAAAAGCCCTACCGTCGTCGTCTTGAGAAGCCAGAAAGCCGTGTAGTGAGTCGGAATTTTGTGTATCCTTCCTTCCTTTGGTAATAGGTAGTAGGAGATACCAATAAGAGGCGAGAATGCTTTTTTATGCAGTTGGTGGAAAAGTAAATGAGCGTTGTTGTTATCCATTAACAAACAGTATAGGAAGCAGGACAATGCCCCTAATCTCTCTTTTTCTTTTTCTTCTCCAAACACATTTTAGGTTTATGCTCAGAACAACACAGTGACTTTTGACCCAAAAACAAAAGCAACAGAGGAGAGAGAGAGAGACATCATGTCATGTCATAAACCCAAATTCAAGAAGAAACATTATCCTATAACTGTTAGATATATGCATAACAGCGTCCGAAATTAACACATCTTCTTTACACAAAAAAAAAAAATTAACACATCTTCTACGGTGGTCCGTCCGGCATTGGACCAGGAATTCAAGCCCAATCGTTTGTCCATTTCGCTCTCGTGGCCCAAAAGATGTTTTCGATATAGAATAGAATGTGCTTCGATTACAACGCGGTGATGACGTGGCAGAGGTCGTTTCGATTGGGAACAGCCACCACGCGACCGTGGCGTGCCAAACCCCAACGTCATCATCTACGGCTGTGAAGCTGCCACGTCAATATGAATTCCCCAATCCTACAAATAAAACGGAGACGGCTTCCAGGATTCATCTTTGTTTGTTTGTAAAGATAGGACGCGGAGGAGGATTAGAAAGAAGAAAAAAAGAAAGAATCCACGACGCCGGAGGATGGAGTCGACGGCGGCGGGCGTGGCCATGTTCCCCGGCGCCATAAGCCTTGTCAAAGGCGGCAACCACCATCATCAAAATCAACCTCAATCCGCCTCTTGTTCTTCTATCCCGGCGACGTCGTTTGGATGCAGTCCGGTGCGGGGGGCCCGGAGACCGATCAGGGCATCCGGGTTTAGGGATGCGGGACCTGTGGATTTCTACTGCAAAGCCAAGAAAGGCGGAGCCAAGGATAAGAAGAAAGAAGCCAAGAAGAAGCTCAAGTTGCTTCAGGGATTGTCCAAGGACTTATCCAACCTCATCCATCTCCTTGGCTCCCATGGAGATCACATCTCGGTATTATGCGTCCCCTCTCAAAATCCATAAAGCTTTTTGCTTTTGTGTCGATAAAGATGCTTGCTTTGGAGTTTGGGAATTGAGTCCGCGGCTGTCTGATTTCTGTTTATATAGCAATGGCCGGTGGGCTTTTGAAGGTGTCATACTGGCACTTGTGCGCTGCTTCGTTTCGGGGAGTGATTGATTGCTCTATGAGCCTTTGTTTAGTCTGCACGCCCCTGCTGTGATGTGATCCTAAAGTGTTGTTGTAATGTTGGGGTGCCTGTGTGTGCGCGCGCGCGCACAGGGGGCTGCCCATGTTTTGCTGAAGCATCTGCTGCAACTGCAAGCCGAGAGAAGGAACAGATGAGGAGGAAGGAGAAAGAGGCCATGGTGTTTGACTATGGATCTTCATCCGAATCAAGCAGCTCCAGTGATGATGATGATGACCAGGTGATTGATATCAGCAGCTTCAGGGACTGTGCCACCTCAGTTGCTGCTGCACAGCCGACAATAGCCCTTCTGCTGGGACCAGACAAATCAACCTCAGTTTCTACCCTTGAAGCCTGTGGGTCCTTGGCCATTCATAGTCCCGAACATTGAGCAAGTGTTGATTTGAATGATCAAGTGAATAACAGTGCAGGGAATTCTATGAAGTGGATAGAGGTTTGCATGGGAAACAAGTGCAAAAAGTCTGGAAGTGCGACTCTGCTGGAAGAATTTGGTAGGGCCGTTGGGAGTAGCGGTGCCGGTGCCGTTGTTGGATGCAAGTGTATGGGCAAATGCAGGGATGGACCCAACGTGAGGCTCTTCAACTCCACCTTGGACGATGGAGCTGACGTTTGTGTGAAAGCTCCTCCCAATCCCCTCTTCCTTGGCGTTGCGTTGGAGGATGTGGACATCATTGTGGCCAAATTGTTTGCACAAGAGTTGGGTGTGAGCCCATCATTCTAGTTTAGGCTGCTTCAATGTTCTACTCGATGTAAATAACAACTAGTAGCATGACAAATTGCAGCGGTTTGTATGAATTATTGAAGGAAATGCATTCGTCCTAGTATGAAATGTAAAATTAATAAAAGACTCAAAAGTTACTTCAGTTAAGAGTGCCTTTTTTATATTTACCTAAAAAGTTTGAATACAAAAGGAGCTTTACTCGTCCGAGGTTAGAGTTTTGACTTCTGACCACTTAGAAAAAAGATTTAAGATTTGCAGCAGCATAAAGAAGATAACATACCGCTGCTGCTTGACTCCGCTACAAACTCTAAATCTTAAATCCCAATGAGTCTTCAATGTTCTCGTTAGCCAGTGCCGGTGCCACTTCGAAAGGGTGTGGGCCAGTGCTTTTGACAGGGTCGTCAAAGGCTCAGTCAGGCATTCCGAGTTCGAGATCTACTCCGAATAGAAGAAGTTTAGTTCCGTGGGTCCTTGGCATCGGGCTGACATTCCAAGTCATCGGCAGTGCTGCACCGCTTAATACAGGAACCCGTTGTATTATGTTTTGCAGGGCTGCTCTTCATATATGAGTCGAGGGTTTTCTGTTTTGCAGGGCTGCTCTTCATATATGAGTGGAGGGTTTTCTGTTTTGCAGGGCTGCTCTTCATATATGAGTCGAGGGTTTTCCGTTTTGCAGGGCTGCTAAGGTGCCGGCTTCCAGCAACTTCCAATGTATTTTCATGCCCATCAAGCATCTAATTAACAAACAACAAGAAGTCCATAAATCTTCGGACTGCATCAAAATGTTGCATGTTGGATGGCGAAGCTGAGAGAGATGATGGTCAACTGCATGTTGGAGATCAGGAAGAAGGGGGGTCGTTGGGTCCCGTTTATTTTCTGTGTGGGCCAGAGGCCGTCCCCTTTTTCATTTTTTTTTTCTACCCTTTTTAATGTTCTCTCGGAAGTTATTCAACCCATGACTTACCTAGGACGAAAAGGCCCCTATTAAAAAACTGAGAATTTCTTCTCTCAGACCCAAAAAAAATCAGCACCAAGATTCACGAGATATGAAAATGGACTGACCTGGCCCAAGTTTTCGAGCTTGCTTTGGACAACATCCCTGAAAGGAATAGCAGATCAACAATTGTTTAGCATCGGAGGAAAAAGACCAAGTTCATAGTAGTTCGGGCACTAACACACCATCGTGTCATAAAAACATTTACTGGGACCTTGTTGAACTGCTAGAAGAACCGAGTTAAAGCCTGCTAGCTTAACAATGACCCAACTCTGAAGAAGTAGATAGACGCACTTACCATATAATATCATCGACAGTATCATTTGCTAGCAGGTAGTATATGTTCACTGCAGAAACCTGAGGAGAAAAGAACCGATCAAAGGAATGTCGAGAAGAAACCATAACATAAAGGAGGGAAGACTTTCTGGGTTAAATTGAATAATAGGAATGTTGGAGACTAAACAGCACCTGTTACCTCTGAGATAAATAGCATTGTCCAAGTGAAAATTTTGATTTTGCATGGAAAGGTGAGTTCAGCAAAGTGTAAGCAGAAAATAAACAGTGAGCTTTCTGTAGACCTGACAGAAGTCTCTACCTGGCCAATTCTGTGAACACGGTCCTCAGCTTGAATAAGGTCACCTGGTGTCCATGACAACTCCGCAAAAATAACAGTGCTTGCAGCAGTTAAAGTTAGACCCACGCCTCCAGCTTTGATAGAGAGCTTCACAAGTTCAATTTAACAGAAAAATCTCAAAGCTTTGATATTATCTTCAAAAGCATCAATTGGGAGTATACTGCTCCCAGTAGAAAAAATATCAAACAGTTAAACAAGCGAATTATAGACAAACTGTGCGTGGGAATACCACTGCTGCCTTAATGCTATCCTTCTCCTGGAAATCAGTTTCGAAGGCCTGCCTTGAGGCTGGAGGAGTTCCACCGTCAATTCTTATGCAGCCCACTTTCTTCTTCTGCATAGTTTAAGCTTTTATGTAAGTCAAATCAGAGAGTGACAAGGAAAACTTAGGCGGTCTTACCAAAAGAAACTCGTATATTGAATCAATCATAGGTTGATGGTGGGCAAATATGAGAAACTTGCATCCTGCCTGCAGGCACCCACAGCATGATGTGCTATTAGAAAGCAAAAAAGAGGAAATGAAATGAGACAAGTGAAAGGTCGCACAACAATGAAAACATTTTGAGCAGTATTCTCATGACAGAAAATTGAAACATATCTGAATATTTGGCGAACCCCAACAAGGATGTTCTCAGTGTTGTTTATAATAGCATTTGGAAACAGAAAGCAATAGGAACACTGGAGATGTCATTGATAAGGAAAAAGGGTGGCAGTAGACCTGACATATTTAAGGCTACATCACAAAGTTAACTACAGTAACTTGGAAGACTGAAAAGATAGACAAGAACGGATCTACCATGCGCTCTCTGAACACAATATAAGTTCTCTAAAATATCTCCAAATTCACAGAGAATAGAAGACTAGAGTAAACTTCATACAAAAAAGGGTTAACTCCAGGATCATTTTTCACGTCATGCCTGGCAAAACTAAGAGGCAAGAGGAAAATAGAAGAGAAAAAAGAAGGAAAGCGAAATAAGGCCACAGATCAATACCTCAATAACAGTTTCCAAATAATCTAGAACTGCAGGGATCTTAGCTTCAGCAGAGGCTGTAAATATCTGAAATTAAAACAATGAGGTTACATAGTGGTGATAAGGAACTGTGATCAAGGAGAGACGGGTAGCCATCTGAAGTTCAGCCATCACAATTAGCGATTCTCGGAAAAAAAACTTGAAGCAGGCCAAGTAAGTTGGAAAATCCACGACGCATTTCTATCACCTCATGCGAACTAAATACCTTGTTGATAAGATGCTGCTCATTAAATTTTAAGGATTCCACCTCCTTCTCGGATGAACAAGCTTTAATTATGCTCTTCACCACTTCCAACTGTAACATGGAATAAATATTGGATCTCAGCTCAAGTTTTTCTTTCTACAGATGTGCCTTCAAGATACCAGATCATTTTATTTACCAAGTTTAGACAGCTTATATACCCCATCAGTGCCCAACCTTACCTCACGAAATAATGCATTTAATTGCTTCATGTCCTTGTCAGCCAACTCCAGGAACACCTGAAAATCAGATGAGCTGAATAAATGCATGTCTTGAGCATATAAGAATCCATTTTCAAACCGAAGTAACTGTAGCAAACTCCAAAAGTATGGCGAACTGATAAAGAGAGGAATGGTAACTTGCTGCCGGCTTTTCAGAGGAAGCTCCGAAAGGACATCCTTTTTCAGTCTCCGAATCATCACTGTGGCCTTTATTAGGTTGTGCAATTCATCATGATTACTTGCACCTTGATAAACTCCAAAAATTCCCTGGAACAGTATCATAGGCAACAATTAGCTATTGTAAAGAAACCTGGAACTTCATTTGAGTTAATATAAGCAGTTGACTAACCCCTTTGCAGTACCGATTACCATATTCATGCACACACTTGTACACATCAGGATACAGTGCCTCCAGCTGAAAACAACAACAAAAGGATTCAGAATGGATCCACGGCAGTCACTGCAATAAAGCATCTTCTAAGTTGGCCAGTTGAAGAGGCGCTCAAAAGACAAGAACCTGTTTGAATAGTTCGATAGGTCTGGATAAAGCAGGAGTACCACTGAGCAGAATTGCATATTTAGCTTTCTGGAGATGAAAATGTTCTGTTCTTACTATCAAAGTTAAACATGGAGATGAAAATGTTCTGTTCTTATTATCAAAGTTAGACACCACAGTGTTTCTAGTCATAAAAACTAACAAGAGTCCACATCAAGCAGAGGAGCTAGATGTAACATCAATTAACTGTAAAAGAAAAGCACTAACTGGTTTGCCTTTGCCAGGCATACTCCTGATTGATTGTTCTACGAGTAAAAGTCATAGTCTGATAGAGATGGACCTTTATGACTGGAAGGGAGGCAACCGTCCTTTTTGCTTGCGCATTTTTCAAAAAGTGAGACTCATCAGCAATAACAACCTACAAAAATTGATGAGAGAAAATGCCAAGAAAGGAGTTAGCAAACTTTGTGTAACTGGACAAGTTTCAGTAATTCCACATAAGAGGTATACATCTCTAGTAACAAGTAGCTCCAATTAAGAGGATGAATATCTCGGTAATCCTACTAGTTTAGCAGGTTACTTGTAGTCACATTGCATATTGACCTAATGGCCTTTTCACCAAATGCGGCTAAACTTCTTTTCACAACCATATTTTAGCACCAACCCAAATCACCCTTGTGTTTGTCACTTTGTCTCTCGTATGTATTACAACAACACAGACCTCCTCCTTGAGCCCATATGACGCACATGCAAAACTCCCACAAATTTACTCCGGGCAAAAAAAAAAAAATGGCAGCTGTTGATATCCAACATAAAGATGCCGAGTAAATGATTATCGAATCAAGAATATGACATAAATACCTTAAAATCATATCCCACGAGAAGATTTTGCAATTTAGCGACCGCATCATACGAGATGATATTGAACAAGCCATCAAGCTGAATATTTCCCTTTGAACTTGAAGATACAATATTGAATCCACTTCTGTTTGATCCACTCCATTGTGACAAAACAACCTATTAAAACCAGCTAGTTGAAAAAGATAAGCAAATTGCAGAAATCTATAAAATAAAGCATCTGAGAGCCATAAGGGGAAAATCAGCAAATAATTCATGGGAGCACTATGATCTAGCTTTTAATAATAGGAAAACATATGTATGGAAAATGAAACCACACAACATACAAGTATATCAGAGGGTGGGATATTTAGCCATTGTTGAATCATCTGCAAACAAAGCAAACAAACAAGTAAACATCGGGCATATACCTCCTTGGATCAAAAAGAAAAGACAGAGATGAATACTTACTGAAGCCCACTGTAAACGCAAGAATGATGGCGCAAGTATAAGAACTGGCCAAGAATCTCGAACACATGTAGCCACAGCAATAGCCTAAACAAAAAAAAATCATATAGCTTCTGGAACAGTATAAAGGGTAGACAAACTTCCAAATCACACAATGCCAAGGGTCAGATTTGGTGATGCATCAACTACAGACAATATGCAGATGTCCACTATAAAAATCAGCAGTTGTCTTATTGTTTATGGTATACATTCTAGTTCCGGAATGGAAAAGAATGGTTAAGGAAATAAGAGAGTCCATATAAGCTTGCAATTCTGGAATTTTTTGCATCAACTATCCACATGAGATCATTTTGTAACTAATCCTTTTGGAATCTCAATAACATAGAAATCCAAATCACAATATTATTGACACCAAAACTAATATGTAAGCCAATGACAGCTAGTTATTGGCAAACGAAAACTGATGTTCTGGCACGAATAGGCTCAATTGAGCCACTCGTGTTTGTAGTAGAATGGCATACACCCCTCCTTGGAGAGGGAGGTGAGAATCCTTCTCTTCTCCAACCTAATTGTACCAGAAAAACTAGCTTGCGCTAAAATAATGCATACAGTCTGGCGAACATGTGGGTCATCAGATGGGGGGAGGGACTTGCCTGTATGGTCTTCCCTAGTCCCATTTCATCAGCTAGAAGAGCACGGCATCCATGCTGCAAAATAAACCTGCTGAGAGAATCATTAAACATCCAAGATAATGGAGGTACGAAATCCACCTATCAAAAATTATGAAAGGATTAATGTAGAAGCAGGTCCACATATAATCTTACCTAACACCGTCTCGCTGAAAAGGCAGAAGTTTTGACTCAATGCAGTGGGGCATCTTCTGGTACCAATCTTTGAAGAAACAAGAAACCAGGCCATGGTTCAAATTTGAGATACAAAAACATAAGCATTGTCCTTATATTAATATTACCATTATTTGTGCATAGAGGGAAATCTAGGTCACAATCTATACCTTATATTAACATTACCATTCATCTATCAGATAATATATAATGCCAAATCAAGCATGGTGTAAAAAAAGGTCAAAATGAAAAAAAGACTGTCAAAGAGGGTAGAAACAATTTGTAGGATGGCAACTTTAGCACATACCTTGGCAATCGGGAGCAGCAGAGGCAGCAGCAATAGCACGTTTCACCAAGGGGTCCAAGTTTTCCACCTAAAAGAACCTCAACGGATGAGAATGCTACCAAGGTCTTTGCCTTAACCATTAACAGAGAATACATTATAGCCCGACAGAACTTATTAAAGTAAGATCTCTGTGCCCTGCGATGCAGGAGAGCGAACAAAAAAGCAGAAACAACAATAAAAAAGGAGAGGAAGAAAGCAAATAAAAGCATATGATGATCACCTCAACAATAAGACCGGGGACATCACGCAGAATCCTTTCCGCTGACGATAGAGACGATAAAGGGAATATCCATAATCTGCAGATACGGAATCCGCTTGAGAGGGAGGGAGGGAGGGCGAGAGATAAGGAAGAGAGGGAGGGAGAGAACAGAAACCTTTCTTTAGCATTCCAAGTTGCACGAGGGATGTTACGAATAGCACTTATAAGCACCTAGCATAAATTTTAGGAAAACCAGTGAATGAAAAGTGGTAAAATTGGCAACGAGATCAAACAGCAATGGCGAAGCTGAAGTATAACCTGGTCATACTGACACCTGGCAGCAATACGTCCAGTTGAGTGGAGAAAGAATTTCACAGAGACCTTGGGCAATCCCTTTGAAGTTTCATCTGTTTGGGATGAGAAAAACAGTGCATTTTGAGGGCAGACCTAGTAGTGAGACACATAGTGGTAATTGTGAAAGTAAAGATTGCACGACGGAGGAGGAACAAATTTCATTGAAGCAAAGAGTATTATATCTTCATTCTAAGATAAGACTGTTTCTTTCTACGAAGCATGATAAACGCCAAACCAGAGAGGGTGCCAGGCTTTGGAGAGGGTGGTGCAGGCAACGCCCCGGCCCCGGGAACTGAAGGCGGTTTACCCTCCTAGGGTTGGAAGAGGCGTTAGGATTCATTTAGGGCAAGAAGAAAAGAGTGTAATAGAACGGGACCCACCCACCTTGTTGTCGTTGTCGTTGTTTATCGGAAGAAGAGGAGGGGTGATGGTGGTGGTGGGTTGGCGTTGGGCTCTGATCTTCTCAAGAGCCTCCCTTTCGAGGGAGTCGAGGTCTTCCGCGCTTAAATCTCCCCAGTCCCACTCCTCCTCCATTTTCTCTCCTCCTCCTCCACGCTGGGCTGGGAGGATTTCCCTCTCACTCGATAAAACTAAGTAAAGCTGGCAAGGAGGGTGGTTCAGGGTTCTTTGTTTTCCCCGGCCTACTTTATATCATCACTCGATAAAGCCAAGTAAAGTTGGGAAGAAAGAGGGTTCTTTGTTTTCCCGTCCCTACTTTATATCATCACTCGGTAAAGCCAAGTAAAGCTGGGAAGAAGGAGGGTTCCTTGTTTTCCCACCCCTACTTTATATCATCACTTTATATCATCACTCGATAAAGCTAAGTAAAGCTGGGAAGAAAGAGGGTTCTTTGTTTGTTTTCCCCGCTCAGTGGGCGCGCGCCTACTTTATATTTATTTAGTGTTTTAAGCTCTCTAATCTCCTTCCTTATTAGTTTCAATAATATGACGGCTTGTAAAGTTGGTAACAACTTGAACCGTATCTATGTTTGTAAATCAAAATTTTATTATTTTGCCTTTAGAACTGAACATGGGTTGGCTTAAGTTACAAGTCTCTGTCCGGCCTGTCTAAATTCATCCCACCACTCAACACTATGTACATTTGTGATCGTTGTATAAGGCCGTGGATTATTTTAATCAATAAGTATATTTTAAAAAAGCAAACAATGAGTGGAAAAAAATTTCACCCGCGCGATCGACCTGACAGGCCCGGTGGTCTCGCGTTGGTGGTGTGCTCATTAACAATTTTTTTTTTACTTTTATAATTATTCATTCATTTAGTTATACGTGTAATAATGTTATTCGAATATATAGATTTTTATGGATATTATTTTTACATTTACAATGTAAAAATTCATAATTTTCAAAAGTTTTTATAAATATAGTTAAATATTAACATATTTTGATACATAATCTTTTGTTATAATTGTATATGTTTATAACTCGGTTGAATATTAATTTTAAACATATTTTCAATATCATTACTCGAGAAATCATAAACTTGAATCATCTTCGAAAATTAACTTGAATCAATTCAATCGGATTCTCGAATAAGATGTTGTGAATTTTAAACCAAAACTCGTGTGCGTAACTCGACTGACTATTATCTTAAAACATATTTTTGATATTCTTACACTCTGAATTTGGAAAAATCATAATCTAAAAAGTTATAGATATATGTTTTATTTTCACAAATCAACTTGAATTAATTCAATCGTTTTCGAATTAAAAATTGTGGTTTCTCAATCGAAACTCTTGCTCGCAACTCATTCTGTAATAATAAATTTTGTATATTTATTATAAATAAAAATGATGGTAGATAATATATTGATGAAAGAGAAATTAGTTGTTTATCCTATGATTTAAGTTGCTGATGTAGATTAAAAAAAAAGTATGGTACTGAGTTAGATTGATTATGGATGAAAGAGAAACTATTTGTTTATTCGATAATGTGAGTTATTGATGTACATAGTATCTAGCTATTGGTACTTGGGATGGTAGTAAGCAAGTCGTTCAACGCTTTGATATTGATGGAATAATTTATGAGGTAAGTTGCACAGATCAAATTTGATGAAAACTCGAGGGGTAATTATAATTCATAATCTAGCGAACTTTCGGAGTGTGTGGCCGGCATCTTTGATGTTGTCGGGAATGTGCATGTTAGAGAGCAGAGACTCTCTCCTTCTTCTTGTAGAGTCGCACCTCCATACCTGCATGCATCAACCAACCCCCTCCATCAATTTCCACCCCACCCATCCTAACCTACCTACCCTACATGATGCAAATGAGGTGGCTATTCAGTTCCTTGAAAAGGAACGTATGTGATTCCCTTGAAGGCTTTGGTTTCATTAATAGTTAATGCAATTTTAATAATAAGTTCATGCATGAATGAGTTGTCGTAAGGTCTTTTCATTCTATTAATAAGGCATACGTAAAGCCATTTATAATTAAATAAGGTAGTTTGAAAGTTACTTTACTTTGTTATATAAAGTCCTACGTAACTATGTAATAGGGAGATTTTGATTATTTATAAAACTTGAGTATTGAGCGTGTTGCTCTACTATCTCCGATTTTATCGTCGAGTGCATTTCTGATAAATCGAAGAACATTAATCCGGGTATTCTTAGAATCAACGGGTTTGTGTTATTATCTTCCGAATATTTCCGGTATTCTCGTCGAATCAACGGACTTGTTCGCTTTGTTGTTGCTTCGCTGCGTCACTACATCTCTCCTCAAATTACTTGGAACGTTGACTTTTTAATCATATTCAGACAAGAGTGTTATATTCTATCTAACCACTTCGCTCGCACTTCCCTGGCAACTAATTAATTCAATCAGAGGACGAAGAAGATGATAGATAGTTAGAAGGATACCTCGATGGTCTTGCCGACGTTGATGGGGATGGCCTCTCCGAGGATGAGGTCTCCGATGGTCGCGGACTTGTGGTGGTTGATGCTAAGGTGGATGCCGGCCACCCTCTGGAACCCGGATGCCATGTGGGCCCCCACGCTGGCCATACCCTCCGCTATCAGCGCCGACACTCCCCCGTGCAGCACCTTGAACGGCTTCTCAACCCCCAAAGCAAACCAATCTCTATCAGTCAGTCACCCAC